>UELV01081042.1:0-12910 GCA_900490015.1 Megastigmus stigmatizans
TAATCCACGGCGGATTTGATACAAGTCACCTGTTCAAGTGAATATTCATTAACAGTAAATAAATATTCAATTCGCCATATTCAAATCCACATTCATTAACAGTTAATCCACAGTCATTTATTGCAAGACATTTTTTTTCTCAGTGTGTGGTGTGTTTATGTAACTCTGTATCCAGGAAAAAGTGTACGTCGAAGCATTCCTATACACACGATCGTTAGCGATGATGGTGAATGTTGATTTTACGAAAGTGGGAAGCTCCGTGGAAAAGTTTTTTTTTTGAAGCGAGAGAACAAAATTAGCGAGTAATAGGCAAGTTCGATTAATGGGATTAAAAAAGTTTGCAGTTAAAAGCGATTCGAAGTTATTTATGATTTAAAGTTGCCTGTATTATTGTGTTTGAGTTTTACTTAGTTTGGTTAGTGCCTGGTATACCTAGAATTTTTACAAATTAGAATCGTTAAACGGAATTGATACATTCTTTTCATTGCTGCAAAAACTGTTTAGAATGACTCAAATATTTTTAGTATAATCCCATATTTTTTTTAGACATGGAAAGATTAGTCATAAAAGTTTACATTAACCCAACAGAAAATCTAGCATGTTTTCTCTGAAATAGAAAAAAAACAAAAACAAATTCAGTTCCTTCGTAGTTTGATAAAAGAATTATATCTAGGTTGATACAGTGATTCTAGCATGTCTGAGAAAAAGCTAAAGCAATTTATAAAAGTCGGATGAAAAAAGAATGACCCATGCTGTTTTGCTACTTTGAAACTAGCGCTACAGCTGTTTTTCCGTTGAGGACGTCGACTAATAAATTTTGTCCCAACTCACTCCCATGGTCTTTTCGTTAATTTGAATACATTGTTCTTAGTCGTAGTATTTTTAACACACTGATCCTAGTGCATATTTTATTTGTTCCAAATTCGTAGGAGCTCCTTATATATCGAAACAGCAATTTAAATATTTTTTACAAACTTTCTTTTAAAAATCTGACTAATGCGGTTAATTCGTAAAGGAAAAGAATATAGGTATGTAGTTGAAACCACATGAGATTTTACCATTGCAAAAAAAATTTCAGACTAAATCTTCTAATAAGTCAGATGGTAATAATCTCACTACACAGAATCAATCCATTTACAAATAATACAATAATAATATAACTCACCTGTGCCAGCATTTGTTTACTAAAGTTAGTTTTATAGCTTTTCTAAATGCAACAACTCTCAAACAATGGTATATATATAAGCAGTCGAGACCAGGCACTCGCAAACATTTTATATTGCCTTGAATATGAAGAAAATTGAGAGATTCCATACTGAATCCGTGCACACGGAGAGCCGAGGCCTGAAGTTCACAAGAGTAACGAACGCCGTTAAATTTTAAGCGCTCAGGCGTGTCCCGCACATATAACGTATACACTGTCACATGTAGATAGTAGAGGAGGGCCCGTATGTATTGCCAAGGTGCACACATGGGTCCGATATTCCCAGGACGATCCTACACACATCCTTAAAGGGAAATTCCATCGGGAAAATTCTTGCGGCGTTCGGTTTAATGTACGCGCGAACGCGCTCAATTTATTAAAGTAGCCTTGTGGGTGTACGTCGACGCTTCTTTGTAACGATCCTCTCTCTTCGTTTATACGAAGCCGAGAGTCTGCGGGAAATCGCGGAGGTGGTAATCGCGGGGTATATAACAGAAATTAAGAGAGCTCTTCGTGGCTCGTCGTACGTCCGAGTTTAAGCATCGATTTTGCTATTTGCTCGTTGGAATTGATGTCGAAAATTTGCAAGTCTTGACTCGTTCTTTTTTTTTTTGGGAAATGCATAAGAGCGACTTGATGTATGTATTGTTGTAGGTAGATACGAATCAATCTGCGTTGGATTTATCGTGTGAATGTAAAGCTATTATGACATTATGAAGAACTGTAAATGTTTATGTACTGTTCGTTTATCGCATAATAATATTTATGAACTTTTATAGATGATATAAATTAAATTCGTTTTTTTTTTATAAAGTAAGCAATAGCAACACGTTGTTATTTTTAAAACGTGTATTATCGCTTGTATTAAAGCTCGCCACTTTATTTTAGCGCTTCAAATTGGATGGTTCATAGTAAATCATGGTTAAGTAAATAAATCATGAATCTCTCAAGTTTCGTACTACATTTCTACATATTTTACATAAATTTTATCACAAATTATACATTTATATTTATTATTTTCATTGTTCACATAAACAAATTAGCATAATATATCCTTGATTGAACGTATTCATAAAAAATCTGCGGGTATAAATTATTAAGGAAATAATTACTTACGTATTTTGGTTTCAGTGCTCTGTCTTTATTATTACTTTGAACGTCTGCTTACAATTTACGATGTCAGCAAAATGCAGAGTGGATAGTTATAAACGACTTGATTCTACTTTTACATAATATACGAGGTTATAAATGTACCGCTATAATGATTAAGCTATCCTTCATAGTTATTTTCTACTCTACAGCTATTAATATGCAATTTTAACAGGCGGTATGGACAGAATCAATCATCACCCAATAAAAATGTTTTATTCCTGGAAAAACTGGTACATACGCAAAACAGCTTAAGCAAAGATAAGATTAGTCATACATTGTCAAAGAAGCAGCTACACTAACACATCGAAATTCCGTAAACTGTCAAAGCACAGATCAGCATGCCTGCGTCTCGAATCTTGAAATCCGAGAAGGACTTGGTCCGATCTGCGAGTATACTCCAAGATTCCACACTCCGATCTCGGGTGATGAGAGGGCACAGAGAGAGAGGGGGAGAGAGAGAGAGAAGCGCGTCCGCGAAGAGGGTCCTCGATGCGCAGCTATTTGTCCAGCTCGGTATTGAGCGAGCAGTTGCGCCACATGCCGCCGCGCGAAGCCACGAGGGTGAAATCGCATTGGCGCGGGTAGAAGGTTGTTGGGACCGTGTGAATCGTAGGCGAGAACCAGCCGTAATCCATTGAAGTACTGCGATAGCAGGGATGCGGGCTCAAGCCGTCCGTCTGACGATAGCCTCGCATCATTTCTGCGAATGGAACAGAGATTGCATAATTATTTGGAAGGTGTTTTGTATATGGTATTTGAAAGATGCTGCGATTCGTTTCACGAGTTGTGCAGTGTGAGACTTCAATAGTATGTGGTATAAAAAAAAATACTATCTTTGATTGAAATAAATACTTCTGTGTTAACGGACAAGAGTAAATTAATTAATCATTTTCTGAGCAAAAAGTGTAGTTACTTAATTTAAATAATAATTGCATTATCTGTTTAAGAAAAAACTTGTAAATGAAATTTAATCTATATAAATAAGCTAAATTAATGGTATAACTCTTCTCTTAAACTACGCAAATTAAAAAAAATTCATGCCTTCGCATACAGGGTAAATTTTTTTATTCATTTACAATATTTCATACAAAAATTATATTTAATAGTCAAAATATAGCACTTGACAAGTACGCAATACACGTTATTTCATTAATTCAAACGCTTTTCATTAATTTTCATTAATTTCATCGCATCTCATTAATTTAAAGTTAAAGATTTCCTTGTTAAGGATCATGTTGGTTTTTTATGACAAAAATATGACCTAAACGATGGTTATTGCTGGATGAAAAATTAGATGGATTGCTAAAACCATTGGAGTTTCATTTAATTTTTACAAACACCAACTATTAGCATCAAATAATATTAATTATTGTATTTGTATTTTACCATGAACTATTAATAGGTGTAGATTCTTCGTAATAACAGTAAGTATATTGAAATAATATTATTGATACTGTAAAATAAAACTGGGAGATAAAACGATTTATCGTTCATCAAAATGGCAGTTGCATTTTCTTCCTTACGTTGCCTATATATAATGTTAATAATTCTTAAAATTTCATCAGCTAATGTATTTTAGGTGTATTTAAATGTTAAAAAAGGAAGGTAGCAGAGTTTCAATGTTTTATTACTTAAAATTACAAATTTGTTTCTAATATTTTATAATTACAAGTTATTATTATTTTATAAAGGTCGAACTGATCGAAGTATATACAATTTATTTCAGCACAGAATATAATTAATAGTCAATTCGCGTATAACGACAATACATATTCTTTGTGTAAATATTTATTACATTTAATTCTTTTTTCAAATAATACACGTTGAACAAACCTTTTCTTTCATTCACGATACATGTAGAAAATAAAAACATCAAACTCGACGCTCTCTAATCCTCTGGCACTCGTAAGGGTCCTGATATTCTCGATTGACACATTGAAACCTTCCAATCAATCCTTTGCAGTTTTTCGTTAAAACACCATCGATTTCAAAGCCAGGGTCCACAATAACATTTTTGAAATTGTGAAAAGCCACCATATCCACTAATTCTAAATTATTACTGTTCAAATACAATTTCTCAAGTCCGTCCAATCCCTTGAAATCAGCGTTTTTTAAAGTTGTCAATTGATTTGCGTTGAGCCAAAGTTTTTCCAAATTACTCAAGAACTTAAATGCCTCGTTAGGCAGAGAAGATATTAGATTTCCTCCCAAATCCAACTCACTCAACTCACTGAGGCCTTGAAAAACTTCTGGATCGAAACCAGATATTTTATTTCTAGACAAGTATAACAAATCTAAATGCCTCATTCCTTCGAAAGCTCCAACGGGAATATCCGTAATATTATTAGTGTCCAGTGCTAAGGTTTCCAAATGCTTCAATCCACGGAACATGCCTCTCTTGAGACTAATACTATTATTAGTGGCATACAACTCGTGCAGACCACCAAGTCCTCTCCAAACGCCAGGCTGCAGAGTCAATAATCTATTACCGTCCAGCAGAAGAGTCTCCAAATTCGACAATTTAGTAAAGGCTCCATCCTCTATTTGCGATATCCAATTGTCTTTGAGATCCAGGTAAGTCAACTGATCCAAAGACTGAAAGAAGTGTCTGGCGAGTCTAGTCAACCGATTGTCTCGCAAGTACAGTGCCGAAGAATTGGCAACATCCGCAAAAGCCACCTCCGAGATCCAATCGATGCGCAAGTCTTCGAGATGCAGCTCGATGTCGTCGATGGTCTGCACAGCGTTTACATCCTCGAAAGCGACGTTCAGCAGTTGACCACTAGATATGCACAGGTATAGATTGTTGAAGACCCGACAGTCGATAGTCTGACCGCGTGAGGACAAAACGAACAGCAGCTGGTGGATGAGAAATAAGAGAAATCGGCGGGACATAATCGAGTCTTATGTGTGAGGATACAACGACAAGCAGAACGGTACTCATGGAACGCGAGCACGTAGTCTTTCTCCTCCCCGAGAAACTAAAGAGCTTTGTTCGCCTTTTTTTGTCGCACTGGACGCGTTGATAAAAACAAACACGACGCGGGAGGAAGAAAATTGCGCTCGCGAGCGATATACAAACATGATCATTTGCGGTTATTTCAGTTCGATGATGTGCGCAATAAGTGGAAATGTTTTGCCTTGAGAAATGCTGCGTTTCGAAATATAATCAACTGCTTCTAGCACTATTATCGACACTATAATTTTGATAACGCTTATAATTAATGTACTGTGACAAAAGGGGCAGATGCTTGGTTAATTTTAAACATTGTGAAGCTGCAAGAAAACGTAAATAATGAACGCCGAGATTTGCTACAAAAATATTCAACATTAATTGTTAGAGGAGAGTATAGCAAGCTTTATTTATAACCATTTGCTGAAAAGTTATTATTGAACATGAAAAATACTTTAATATTTCTTAAGCATTTTGCAAAAGGAAGATTTTTAAAAAACGGTAGCAATGTTATTCAAAGGTTATCGAGGCTCTATTTTCGAAATTGAAGCTATTTTGTCCGCGAATTACAAATTTGCATTTAAATTTAATTTCAAGTAATATTGGAAGTATTCGCTTTAAATTCTACAACACTTTTTGAAATATCTTTCTTAGCCGACATTTCTGACAGTAATATAATCTTAGTGGCACAAACTTCTTCATCGCCTCAAATATTCATGAGATTTTCCCATATACTGAATTTTTAACAAACTTTGAAATATAAAATAAAATTCTAAAAGAAATAAAAACAATGAGTTTAATTAGTTTAAATTATATTGTATAATTTAAAGTTATGTAAAATCCTTGATTACAGTTTAATGACAGAAGAGCTTCGATGTCGAAAAATACACAAACTGAAACATTTCATAATATACGTAAGATCTTTCTTTATCGAATACATTTCTAGATTACACTCGAAGCCTCTTTTCACTACATATAAAACTTCTTTTATATAATCTAGGACACATATAACTACTTAGATAAAAAAAATTGATAACTCCTATGATTTGAGCTGAAACAATAGTACCAAAATTTATTAAAAGTGTAAAACATGATCATACGTAATTGAGCAACAATGAAAAAATTTTCTGTTCATTTAGACCGGCTTGTTTGAATAAGCTACGAGTTTGTAATGCTTTGAAATCTTGTGCAAGTTTCGAGGGTTACGGTTACTCGTTACAGTGCAGTAAAATATTGGAGCGGAAGACCATTAAAGCAATTGCAGATTTTAGCATCGAATATTCTACATGAAAAATTTTGGTTATTCATGCTTATGACAGTTCAATAACCATTCACATTTGCATAATTTTTCACGGTAAATTTCTACACTAAAACATACCCGTCATGACTCGTTTTGAAAGTGAAATGCTATTTCGTTTTTTCCATTTTCTAAAGGAAAGGAATTCAGTGAATTTTTCCAATTTGCTATATTTTCCCGTTGATTATTTACATTTAAAAACAGAATGCAATAATTCTTTTTTATATTTAGAGCTATGTTTTATTACAATCAAGAACAGTGTACCTACCAATTTTTCATGTAATGAGTTAAATTTTTAGTGATTCAATCATTTATAAATTAGTAATTAATCGTATTTTATGTACAACCAGAACTCAATGATAAGCCAATTACATTCTTTTAAAACTAGTCAACGTTCTTTTCAAAATTATCTTTAACACTTTCACGATAGTATATATTATACATCCTGAATACTAATTCTGCTCATAAGCAGTGGCTACGAAAACGATACCCTAATATAACCATAGGAAATCGCACAAGCAATATCTTATCGAGCATAACGCACGACGTCGAACAGTAAGCAGAAATATTTCGGCTCTCGATCATCGATCCCGCCGACACATCCAATAATCATCAAACGGAAGTTGTTGCGCACGAGCCGGTCTCTGCGATAAGCAACTTTAAAAACTAGACTCACTCTCTCCCTCTCTCTCTCTCTTTCTCTTGCTATAATTAGATACGCGCAGAGCACAACATATCTATGTATAACGTAAGGTGGATAAGCCTCAGTGCTGCCGAGGGCATTGCACGTTAAATTCGATGAGTTGACGCACTCTCCATGCGGCGCGCGAGTACATATACAACGCAGACGCACAAGTAAATGCCGGACTTAGCGTCCGTTTAATTAACGACTGCTGTAGCTCAAAGTGGCTTAAAAGGGTGGGAGAAGATTAGAGGAACTGCGAGGATTGATTAGACTATCAATCAGTGCGCACACGCGGGGCCAGAAGTCGAGAAATTGTCGCTCGCTGAATCGTATATATATACGTATCTCTCTTTGTGAGTGTGTATATACAGTCGAGTTTCCTTCGTATACCAGCCGCGTAAATAGCTAATGATAAATGTTTGCACTCTCTCGCGGCCTTAGGCGAGATGCAACAGCTAAGCGCGCGCAACGTTATGAATCATGTATATGTCTTATTTGTCCCATTGCGGTTTGAATATTGTGCAATTTGTATACGGAGCGTGTGGAATGCTACTTGTTTTGTTTCCACGGCTCAATGTGAAAATTCAGTTTATTTCCGTGATTTATTAGTCGATTCTTTACAATTTTTTTTTTTTCATAAATCTCGCATTTCTTTTTATTCTTCCTTTTAGTGTAATCACAATTCTTCCGGATTATCGGATTATCTTCGCTAAAAATGCTCATAGTTTTATTGAACTTTCTAGTATTATAAGGTTGACACAATAATTTGAAAAATTAAATGATATAAATATAGTTATGCTCTTAGTATTAAGAATATGATCTAGCTGCAATAACTTATACACAATGATTTACGTCATTTTATTTCAAAGCTCTACTTGCATTGGTAGGCAGTACCAAATTAAAAGAGCAGACTCGTTATTCAGATAAATATTTTTTAATTTTTCATTACTAAACATCGTTTAATACAATGACGCTATTTTTCATTCAATGTGAACATTTCACAGCCTGCTAAAATATAAATACTACTGTAGTATCTAAAGAACAGCCAAACGTACTTGTGAATAATACACCAACAGAATTACTTTAATTATCTGCAATAAAACGTTCAATTAATTGCTTACACTCTTGCACACTGCAAACAACGTTGTTATTAAAAATATTTCATTTACGTTTACATTTTCATCAATAAGATCTAGCACAGTTACATAACCTATTTATAACCTATTGTTTTAATTCCTATTAAATTATAACCTAACTGGAGCGTAGATCGCTGAAACGAACGCAGCACAATAAAAGGCAGTCGAGACAACGAATACCAAGCTTCGAATTATAGAAATACTCACTGGGGTACATGAAACGGATGGGTATGTTGAGCGTTCGATAGATTTCGTCTGTTCTAGGCCCGGTGAGCTCGAGGCACTCACCACCCGAGGGCCTGACTGGATTGCCGGTACAGCCACAGGCCTGTTTTCTGCTCATCTTCTTCGAGTCATTATTGCACCATCGTCCCGATAAAGAACCCAAGTGAAAATCCAACCCCAGTGGAAACCCGTTGGGAACTTATGACCATACTGACGCTCAGAGCGCGGATAGATATAGACCCGAAACGTGGCGGAAAGTTGTTCCGTTGTTATGACGACGACGACGACGGCGACGACGAGTGGCAGCCGGTGCACACACGTGTGGGTCGCTTTCACTTCCTGAAATTCGGCCATTGATCGGCCGATAGGAAACACACCCCTATAACGGCTTTCGGGGGTGGAAAAAATATATATTAAATTATTCAAATGAAAAGGAACGGCTATGGACAAGCGAGAGGCCTAATTTATGACTTACGGATGTGTTCGGTAAGGTTCTACAATAATGTTTCGAATTTATTTGTTTACGCGATTAGGTATAAGTTTTGTTGATAGATGGGTTGCCTTTTTCTAAGCGGATAATTTGCTGATGTAGCGTAAATGAAGAGATAAAAGTGATAAAGAAATATGTTAAACCGAGCGGTTTTTTTTGCGCATCGATCGAAATACGGAGTTTTACAATTTTAATTTAAAATAATATAGTGAACCTTTTTGTTATTGTTTAAAAGTCTAATTTTTTATGGAAAAATAAAATCACACGCGATCGTAAATATTATTTGGTTACAGTTTAACATTAAAGTATAACATATTCTATAAAAACTTTAAAAAATATATATGCATGACAGTTTTTCGAAGCCTGGTAACACTGCTCTATATTTGGAATGTTAAAAACTGTTGCGATAATGACACCACCAAACAAATCACTTAGCACATATGATCCTCGATAATTTTTTTTAATAATGTAAAAGGTAACTGATAAAAACGTAACTATTAAAATTCGAAAATAGAAATATTTAATACTTAATTAACTATAAACAGTTTCTGTAATAACAAAGAACAAAGCTTTGAAAGTTGCAAATCAATATTCCTATTATTAATAATTATTATACACGCATTATTATAATATTGTCGAACTAATTAAAAGAAATTATAACTTAAAATTTACCAATAGAGTATTAAACCGTTGTCGGTTGTAATGAGCTTACTGACAGCATAATAATCATCTAAATCATATACGTATGTTTTGAAACGCTGAATGAGCGATTCGCAAATAGTGTATTTCAGGCGTTAGTAAATAATAAAAAAGGTAACAATAACAGCAGCATAAAATTTGATATGAGGGATCAAAGGGTCAGAGATATTGTTGAAACAATAAATGCCGTAATGACCGATCGTAAAAATAATTTAAAAAATTAGATATTATGCGTGCCGTGATAACTTATTATAAGTGTGTCAATGAATAGCATATAATGACTTGTTTGCCGTTAACTGTACGTGCAGCGCAAATTAGAAAAAATAATACAATAAAACATATACTTTTTTATAAAGTTCATAATTTACGATTATAAACTTTATTTTATAACCACAACAAACTGAAAATTATTATTAATAAACTAATATTTTGCAATAATAGTGTATTACAAGATATTTTACATTCGCGCATATTGCGATAATAATGAATGCTGTTTGTAGGAACAAATTTTTCAACGTATTTACCTATAGAGGCTGTAGAGCAAAATGACAATGTGTTATGTAGTAACTTCGCTTTTACTGAATAGATGGCGTCGGTTCACACTTATAAATCAATATCTCTTAATCGCTTATAGTAAGACAGAACTATAAGTACGAATTTATTTCGTAATATTAATTATTCTTTTGAACGTCCGATGTCGACCGATGAATGTTAGATAATATAAATATTCAAAAATAAAATAATAGCTATAATTCTAATCACTTTATTAGTGACAGATGATAATAAAAATTCCTTACTTGCCAGTGATTAAATATATTATCAGTAGATAACTAAATTACATAATTGTATTGATCATATAATAAAATACATAGTACTGTATTTTTATCATATAATAGTAACGTTCTTTTCAATAAATTCGGGTGAGAAATTAATTACTGATTTTCAAATATGAAATATCTGTCGATAACTCTTGAAATATGGTAGAAATCTATTTAGCCAACCCACATACGTCTCTTACCTTTCCAAAATCAGCTGGTTCCGTGGTGTAGCGGTTATCACGTCTGCTTTACACGCAGAAGGTCGCCGGTTCGATCCCGGCCGGAATCACATTTTTTATACTCAAAGACAGTATATTTATTATTACGCGCAACCATCCCTGGTATTATAAGTATATATATAGATATAGAAAGTAAGATACATTGACTATTTGACTGAAGAAGGCACTGATAGTACCTTATTTAATACGCATTTAACTTGTACCTATACGATTTCCTGGCTTACGTAAAAAATACTTAGCGTTTTTTTTTAGACGATAATCTTATTGTAATTATTTCAAACAAAAAAACTGTAAACTTAGTTTACAATATACACGGAGAAAAATATTTAAGAACAATTACCGTTAACTTCCGATTAATATTGGGACATGTATTACAGCCATATATTTTACAGACTTATTTATGAATTGGAAAATAATTTATCGCTCGATATTATTTCAAACCGAACTCTAGAGGAAGTTATTGATCTTCTTAAGCTAACAAAATTTATACTCATTGTCTCGTGGAGGAGTTGGTGAATGTTATGCCGTATGGGTGCTGTCTATGTAATCTGGAAATGATACATATGCTTGTGGAGACAAAAATTGTCTGCAATCTAGCTTGCAAAATGTGAACTTTGTAAGAATTATAAAAATTTAAAAAAAAAAAAAGACAAGTGTCCCCAGTACTCACTTCTAAGAGAAAAATTCTCGCAGAAGTGAGAGCTGAAAGTTCTTACTAGCATTATACGTGATCTAATGCCATTTCATAATGCTTATACGGCATAACATTTTGCGTCTAAGATAGGGTTGCCTGTCATCTTACTGATGCTCCCAGCAAGCAATCCGGGGCGAAACGCAATCTTTATATATACTTTAAAATTTTTATTCAATATTCATATATATTTTGACCTGTTCTTTCGAACGGTTAGACTTATTTTTTCCTAAAACACTCTTGAAAAAAATATGGCGTGTTTTTCACAAAAAAAAGGGAAAAAATTTAGAAATTTTTAACTATTATATAAAAAATTTAGAAATTTTAAAAATATTTTAGAATTAACCTTTTTCTTTAAACTTTATTCCCGGAAATTTTCGGTGTATTCTCGGAGATTTATTCTCCGATGACACTCATCAAGTGGAGATCTTAAGAGACTGAATCGAATACAGTACTCCTCCACGGGACAATGAATATAAATTTTGTTAGCTCGAGAAGATGAATAACTTCCTCTAAAGTTCAAACTTATTTAGGATTAATTTAATAGGTAAAATATCCACTAATGGATAGTTTCGGAAATATTAGAAATTAAAGGATTTTATATAGATATACTGTTGTCAAAAATGATACACTGTACCTCAAAAACTGGCCATTTACGAATCTCGGACCTAGTGAAACTTTTGATTAGAACAAAAGTATGTCGAAAACTACTCTCTAAATTAATTTCAGTGAAAATTTCACTATTTTAATTAGTGTAACTTATTTCACTAGAAATTTAGTGCATAGTCACTAAATTCCAAGTGACTATGACAAACAGAAATTTCGCGCTAAAAGTCACTATCAGCCTAGTGAAATTACGCTCCCCTTCTTACATGATTCCTGGACAATTCGCGGCGTTCGGGCGTTTCGTCCGTCAAGAGTCAAGCCTCAAGCGTCAACTCGACACTGCAGGAGCCATTCTCATTGAAGGTAGGTTTTATTGTAATAAAATCTCATTTTAAAAGCTCGGAAACGTTTATACATCCAAATTTATATACTTTTAAATATAAAAATTTATTTACACTCAAATAATTGATTGTTAAACGTCTATTTATAAAAACTAACCTCTATTTTATTTTTGCTTTTTATGTCTTACAGGTAGCTTACATTGAAATAAATAATAATAATTTACTTTTATAATGCAGAAATATTTGGTGCTGTATAGCAAAGCAGTTGGGCTTCCATCGAAAATTCGCGGCATTCGCGTATAGCAGTTGGGCTTCCATCGAAAATTCGCGCCTCAAGACTCAAACCTCAAGCGTTAACTCAACACTGCAGGAAC
>UELV01081043.1:0-10030 GCA_900490015.1 Megastigmus stigmatizans
AAAAAAAAAAAAAAAATCAGTCCAAAGGCCGGTTTTCTGTAAATGTCTAAACCGCGTGGATGGTGGATATTGTCTGTGCGACTATTCCCTTTTTGCCGCTTTGGGTGCACGTTCCCCCTCTCTAACGAAGAGGCCACACGCGCGAACGATGCGCCGGCCGGTGAGGTAAGGGGGCGACAGCTAGATGCGCATGGTTCACATGCACGCACCGCGAGGTGCGCCGTGGTCGAATTCACCACGCTTTTTTAACACGGCAGTACGGCACTGTCAATCTCTTACTAATCTCTGGAGTAAGTATAGTGACCAACTCGAGTACTTATTTCGACTCGATCACTCGATCACTCGACCGCCCTCGGCTCAACTGAGCTGCGCCTTATCGGGGGGAGCGTCTCGGCCTCTAGTACCTATAGGATATTATGCGTACCTACTGCGAACTAACGGTAAAAGCCTGTTACTAACAGGTCATGCCTTTCGTTATTCGTATACGTATATACTTATGCATATATGCTGGCATGAAGAGGCAGAGTGGTGGTAAGCTAGTGATTTTTGCCAACTGGAGAAATGTTCCCAACAGTTTCTTACTTAATTATACAAAATGAATCCAGCTTCTTATGTAAGAATTAGAAATCATAAGTAGAGAGGTGGATGGTAATTGCAAGAGTTTAAATGAAATTTTAGAAATTATTCACTGGCAATTGCGAGTTCGAAGGTGGTAGGTCAAACCACATAAGCATTCTTTTAAGAGAAATTCAATTTTTAAATATTTTAGATCGAACTCGCAATTGCCGGTAAATAAAGTCCGCCGGACGTCGACTGATCAGTGCTCACTCAGGCAAGTCAGAGTAGTCAGACACTCACTATATAGTCACTGCTGAGTCACTGCCTTCAACCGCTGCACTCTGCAGTCACTACCGACTACCATCACACTATCACGAGTCACGAATGAATTTTCATTATTATTTATTGGATAATTTTTCATAGAATATTGATCATAAAAATCGAAAAAAGTTTTAATCCATTATAGATAATATAGATTTCGCATGTGTCAAAACTTTATTTTAAGGTATACATTGTAATTATTTATCAGAATAAGCATTTTACTCTTGTAAACCTTTTAACTGAATAAATGAACGCAGTAAAAACATCTAAGTTTAGATTTTTATATTTTTTTTATGCATCTATAATTTATAGAGTATGCTTTTCATCCATTTTAATTTTTTTCTGTCTATTGTTCCACCTTTCCTTGCAGACTTTGGGGCAGCCGGACGCATATAGCTGTGACCTTTACGGTTTCATACTTTTTTCGCTCAATTTTCAATATTTTAACATTTTGCAAGTTGCGAGTCTAATTTAGTGAACTACAAAGAATTGGGCTCAATTTGAAAAAAAAAGTATGAAAATGAAACTGTAATCGTCGGTAACTATGCTACTCCGGCTTCTCGCAGGGCGCAGCGTAAAACATTGCTTTCAAAATTCAAAATCCATACCACATTATATGTGGCGATCGAAATCGCATTGAATTATAACAATAGCACTCCTTTCTCTGATTTACTATTGTATAAATACTTAGGTATAGTTCTGAGAATATGAGTATTTTAATTTTCAAAAATAACGAATTAATCAATTATTACAGTACCTAGTTTATAATTTATCACTTTATCAGGTTTATAATGAATAAAAATAGTAAGTGCATTTTAGTCAATAGAATTACATATCAAATCTTTAACATCTTCGATTCCTTCAATCACAATATTACAATAAGTATTACATTCAAATGCCCCAGTTTTAATTACATTATTATATACGCAGCTTAACAGCTAGGATGTATTATATGTATATATATATAATATCAACGAATATAGACACATTTGTCCCGCAACACCACAGCACTCACTCACTGACAGGTTTCACTAGAAGTTTAGTTTGGGCGCACGCGTATTATTGCATTGTCTTTCTGCGGCTTGTTTCGATGCCTTCGGAGCGCAGGTGAGCGAGTGAGAAGATTATGTTTTTTTCGCTTCGCCGTGAAAATTAAAACGAAACATCAAGGAAACATGACGGTTTATTAATGAGGTATCATCAAGCTTGACTTTGGATTGTTGAACCGACAAAGACGTAAGCTTAATATTTCTATATTAATGAGTATTCCGGAAATTATTAAACGATACAGGTTATCTTACACAAGGTTGCGGGTACCTCGGGATCGTCTGCTTGACCTTCTTGACAAAAATAACAAATTACAACTTTGCCGAAAAGTAATATGATATAAAAAGACATAGAAAATTTTTTCTGTTTTTCAACTTCTCAATTTTAAAATCATTTTTTGACAAGGTTATACTACGTTATCGCGAATCGCTTACTTTTATAAATTTTCCATGCTTGATTCAGCAAATCTGGAATTAAAAAATGATTTAAATAGTTTTTTGTAATATTTTATTCATTGTTCATTATTTAAAATTTTTTTCAGTTCGAGTCAAGCAGTTGAACAAAAGCGTAAACTACAAAATCTTGTAAAAGACTATTGTTTTTAAGGATACACAATGGTTGTCGGAGTTTTTCCTGTGGTGAAGTTGGGTGTACTTTTTGTCAAGCAAATCAGTAAACCTCTTGCCCAAGTCATAGTTAATCAAGCTAAGAACCATGCTCGTTTTCGAACAATCTTTATAATTCCACCTGCCCAATGTAAGTAAACAAGTTATTATTTTTGTACTTCAAGATTTTCAGTTTATGTTGATGAAATGTTATTTGAAATTTAAATGTGATATATAAAATCTAGATATACAAAAACTTTCATATTCAATACATCATCAAAATGAATGTTTATTATAATTTTTTAACTTTTACGTCTAAATTTTATATAAAGTATAATAAATTAATTCATTTTTAATATTTATAGTTTATCATTGGGCAGAAGTAACAGCCAAGATGTATTTAATGAATTTAGGCAAACCTACTAAAGTTGCTAAACTCAATGAACAAATGGCAATTGAGCTAGGAGCTAGTTTAATGGGTGAAGTTATCATTTTTAGTGTAGCTGGGGGATGTTTGATTTTAGAGTATAATAGACAAGTTGCTAAAGAAACCAAGAAAGAAGAAGTGAGGCAACAGCAGTTACAAAAATTTACCGATGACATACAAGCTTTATACGATTCGATTGTTAAGCAAGAAGCTGAACTAGAACATCTTCGTAATTCTCTTGAAGAATTAGCAAAAAAAACGAAGCAGAAGCTTTCTGAGCGAAAGGTAGAACCACAATCTAGTGATAAACCTACCAGTCAAGAAGATCCACCAAACCTAATCAATCGTGCACTAACATATTATGAAATTGATGTTAAGAAAAAGTATAGACCAATTTAATCAGGGCTACTTAAAGGCAAGTGACTTCTGTTGTAAGATGGCAACAATTTTGAATTTCTTGAAGAATACAGTACAAAAGTACTGTATCGGAAGGCAGATCATTTTCATTTTTAATGATAATTAATGTTTTTTATAGAAATTGTATATGATTTTCTCACTATGTACATAAAATATATACATAAAAGTTACTTCAATCTACATTGTAAAATATAAGAGCTTTAGTGAGCATATACAAATATACTGTATATATACCATAATTATAAATCTTTATAAAATAATAGTTTGATTCTAGTTTAATCATTGCCTTTTTCATGTATAATTTAATTATAAAAAAAAAAATGCTAGTCATGTACAAGTTAATTTTTTTCAAAATTATGCAGAATTTCTTGAACTTTTTTGGCATTTTCAAAATTTTGTTAATTTTTTTCATTGTCACTTGCCTTGTGCTTATTAGAACGTACAGCAAAACGGATTTTAAAAAAAAATGTTACATTTGATTTAACTCTTTACTTGCTGGCGAGTAACAAGAAAATTAGTGGAATTAATAAAAATATTTTATAGCCAATTAAAATGAATAAAAATTGAAAAAATAATACTTATTTCATTTTTCATTTTAGTAAATATTTTATAAAATCATATATTTAAAATTTCCTATGAAAAAGTGATAGTAGTTTTCGTTACATGAGTGTAAAGTTTAACAAAATCTTGAAGAGAACATTATTTTTCGTGCTAGGCGTAAAGTAGGGGAATAGGTTTATGTGTAAAGTTCAACTTTACGACCGCACCGTATAAACCTATTCGCCTATACTTTATACCTACTATGACGAAAAAATACGCTTCTTTCAGAATTCATTAAAGTTTCATTTCATTGAATCTATAAAAATTAACGTTGAATTTAAAATCGGTAATCTCGAGTAAGTGCAGTCAAGTAGCAGTCAAGTGAAACTGGAATTCGCTTGGAACGACCAATTATTAATTTAACTTATTATTATAATATATTAAATCTTCCATAAATAGTACACCAATTAATATTATAAATATATGAAATTAATATTTCTCAATTTTTTACTATTCGATCGTTCAAGGCATGTATACAATTAAACGTCTGCATATACATACATAAATAAAATTGATACAACCCAACCGGCATGTAATATTACAGAAATAATTCCGTAATATTACGTCTTTCAGTAATATTTAAAATTCATGTCAAAAATATGAAAATATTTGCATGTGCATATAAAAAATTTGTAAATTTTTCAAATATATATATATACTTTTTTATAGTTATTCTTTCTTTTGCATTTTCGTTATTGTCTATTGAAGTTATTGATATTATAATTTTTCCACAATTACTTTCAAACGTTAAAAGTGGATACTCATATTACTTATATATAATTAGTATTGTTAATTATTAGTATATATTGGATTTGGATGGAAAAGAAGGTCCCATAAATGAAACAGCCTGTTCCGTTTAAGAGTGCTTTCACATGTGACGGAACGATTTCAACGATTTCAATGGAGTCCATTTAAAAAAAATTCCGCGAACTTCTCTCTCGCTCTCATGGGTTTAAATGACTTCATTTTTCATTTGGTCGGCGCAACTCGACAATATAATAGGTAATAATTTTTTCAAATGAAATCGAACGTATAAGCAGAGGTATAAGTATTTGAAAAGTTGAGTTTTAAACTGTCGACTCCTTGTGGCTTCACATTCATATACATCGCTCGTGCAGAGTGCCGACACTGCCGACTGCAGATACTGTAGACAGTTCAGAGTTTCAGACTGATAATAGAGGGCAACCAACTATAAACTTGTTGTTTACTGTTCTCGTGTATTCAGACCTCTGCACTACACGTGTACACTACAGCTGTCACTATACAGACTACACAGTACGAACTACGAAGACTGAAGTTTAATCTAGTCTAATAGACAAGTTCTAAAGATGAAGAAGAGCCTATGTCTAACCTGGTCTAAATCAATTCTTCGTAGAAAAAAAATAACTATTTATTTTGATTAAATTGTGTATACCATGAAGCAATTGCATTAATCTGTTGTAGACCGGTTACCTTCGGTCAAGTGAATGATTAGTTAAATACAGAAGTTTAATATTCACTGTTTACCAATAATTGCATTCAATGCAACAACACGACTTATTGTTTGTTTTATAGAAAAAATTTTACAAAATTTGAAACAATGTTTTATAGAGGCATTTTTGTACCTCCAGGCTTTGAGCATTTGTTAGATGCACTAAAAGAGAAAGTGCAAAATCATCAACATTCTAATTCCTCTTCATGTAATTCCACCGGGAATCAGTCTTCAAATGATAAACCAGTTAATAATGCAAAACTTGAATATAAAAAAAAAAAGAAACAACGGCAGAAAAAGATAAAGAAGCAGAAAATGAAGGAGCAGAGAAATAATGGGCAAGGTGAAACTAAGGAGATTACTGCAGTAGCTGAAACAACCAGCAATGTCAAGGAACCTGATCAAGAAATAGAGTATGTTCCAGAAATACCAAGTGTTGGCGATCTAGAACCCACATATAAGCAATATGTCAAAGTATTTGAAGCATTTAAATTAGTGAATCCAAAAAAAGTGAATCAAGAAGTAGAAGAAGCAATTTTGATGACAGATGAATACGATGATGATATATCATTGAAGATACAACACCAGCAACAATCAACAGATGAAAATGGTTTTCCTAAACTATCAAAGAAAAAATTAAAAAAATTAGCAAGACTCAGTGTGGCAGAACTCAAACAACTGGTTGGAAGACCTGATGTGGTGGAAGTGCATGATATAACAGCAAGGGACCCTAAGTTGCTGGTACAACTAAAAGCTCACAGGAATACAGTTCCTGTTCCAAGGCACTGGTGCTTCAAGAGGAAATATTTGCAAGGCAAACGCGGAATTGAGAAACCACCTTATGATTTACCTGCATTTATTAAACGAACAGGAATCGCCGAAATGAGAGCTTGCTTAGAAGAGAAAGAAGAATCTAAATCACTTAAAACTAACATGAGAGAAAGAGCAAGACCGAAGCTAGGAAAAATAGATATTGATTATCAGAAACTTCATGATGCATTTTTCAAATGGCAAACAAAACCACGGTTAACTGTTCATGGTGAGATTTATTATGAAGGGAAAGAGTATGAAACTCGATTCAAGGAGAAGAGACCAGGTGAATTGACAGATGAGTTGCGTATCGCACTTGGAATGCCCATTGGGCCAAATTGTCACAAAGAACCACCTCCATGGCTCATAGCTATGCAACGGTACGGACCACCACCTAGTTACCCCAATCTTAAAATCCCTGGTTTGAATACTCCTATTCCTGAAGGATGTGTTTTTGGTTATCATGTAGGAGGATGGGGTAAGCCACCAGTTGATGATGCTGGACAACCACTGTATGGAGATGTATTTGGTACATTAAGAGACCGTGAGGCAGATGCTTTGGATAAAGATGTTGACCGCAGAAGGTGGGGAGAACCTGAATCTGAATCTTCTGGGGAAGAGGAAGATGTCAACGATGATGAAGAAGACGGTATAGGTTGGCTGCATATTATTATTACAATAACATTTATGCATTCAAAAAAGAATTTATTCTACTTTTTTATTTATTTATTTAACTTATATGCCCATTAACAAAAAATATTCGAAATAAGCAAAATAGACTAACCAGTCAAAGATGCATATAAATTCTTCTTTTTTTAATTGACTAAAAATTGATAAATATAAAAGACAACTATGTTGTAATTTTTTTTTTAATTTTTAAATTATTAGTTTCTTTATTAAACCCAATTAAATTTTTATTTTTGATAAATTAAAACATCGAATGATATTTTATTTCACTCTGTAATTTTATGTATTTTTAGGTAAAGAGGACGTTACAGGCCTCATTACACCTGATGCTGAAGGACTTATTACTCCAAGTGGCATTACATCTATTCCTGCTGGTATCAAGACACCTGATAACATAGAACTTCGAAAGAGGAAAATTGAACATGAGATGGAAAATACTGATAATCCTGCTCTATTTACTGTCCTGCCAGAACGCAGAAGTGAAGGATTAGGTTCATCCATGATGGGCAGTACTCATGTTTATGATATGACAGGTGGCGGCGGTCTATTACCACCGTCAGTTATAGCTGCTCGACGAGGTGTAGTTTCCACTGCTGAAGTCAGGGCAACAGAAAGTGAAGGAGCAGTAGAATTAACACTTGATCCCAGTGAATTGGATTTGGATTCTGAAACCATTGCTACTCGATATGAGGAAACGATACGCAGTCGTCAAGTTTTACAACGAGAAGATTTATCTGATATGGTACAAGATCATGTTCAAAAACAAAAAAGTAAAAGAAAGTATCAGCAGGACAAAGATACAAGACGGTCAAAGATATACAAAGAATTTAAGTTTTAAAAAAAATTAATAGAATGTTATCGTGACGAATCAGCTGTGATCATTAACACTAATTTATATATTCGCTAAAATAAGTAGAAAAATGTATATAAATGTATAAAAGTTTATTTTAATTTGAGTAATTGTAATAATCGTTTTTGCATATCAATATTTTTGAAAAAAGTCTAATGGGATACTTATTGCCGACTCTAGATATTTAAATCTACACAAATATTGTCTGCTGGCCTCATCAATAAGAAAACGACAATAATTTTTTTAGACATAAAATATAAGGAAATTTATTGGTGAACATTTAGAGCCGACAAAGAGTTTCATTTGATTGTAATCCCAATAAAGTTCTTTAAGAAAAAAAAAATAAAAAGTCTTATGAATAAATCTAAGTCCAAAGCATACTGTGTTGTACATATATTATACAAATATATCGAAAACTTAATTAAGACTGCAGTTAATGAGTGTAATGAACTACAAGATTGCTAGCAATCCCAACTCCCAATTCTACAAGAGAAAAAATTTAAATTCTTTGGAACCAATATAATAATGAGTAAATCAATGAAAAAAGTTATGATATATTTGGGCGATGAAATAATCTGCTCCCCTTATCAGGAAGACATGGACAAATTTTCTCTTAAACATACTGAATAATGTATACAGAAAATTTTGAATTTATACCCTAAAAGTTTCAATTACTAAAGTTGTACTAAGATGTATTCGAAGTATATTTACATAATTTAAAATTCTAAAACATAACAATGATTTCAATCTTTCTAAAATTCAAGTAACAGATAAAAATATATAAGCTTTTTTTCTAAATAAATATTACTATAGAGGTAATTTTGTAATAAAGAAAAATATCAAAATGTAACATAAATATATCAAAGAAAATCGTAATGTTATCTACATATATTAAGAAACATTGATAACTAAATAAAAAAGATTCAGTTAAAATCCCTAATAATCGAAAACTGTCAGAAAATCTCTAAAAATAATGTGACCGTGTAAAAAAACGTAAAAAATAATACTAAAATTAAAATACGATAAAATTTTAGAAAAGTAATCATATTGAATAAGACATCAAAAACAGAAAATTGATGTAGTATAGCTGTGTCTATTTTTATGATTTAACTTCAAAATTACAATGTAATTGGTTGATGAAAAGTTTCATGTAGTATTTTAATTTCAAAAATAAAAATAAAAATAAATAGGGTAAACCGTCCAGTGCGTGATCGTCGACCTGTGAATGACCACTAGACAAATAATTACAATTTAAAAATTTATGTATTATTATAAATGTATAAAAAAAAAATATTTACATTCCTGATTGTTTACATTTTTAAATAAGTACATAAAATCTACAAAGATATTAAAAAGTCCTGTGAAAAATAATAACAATTCTACAGGTAGTCTGTAAATAGCATTCGTACAGTATTTTGTCGTTTGTACAAAATTTTTTACAAAAAAGCTGAAAACAAACATTTTAGAAAACTATATATTGCCGATGTATTATATATTATTCTTTAATTAAAATGTATTGATATTAATAAAAAAGGTTTACTTTACATAAAAATCAATTTAAAATACATAAAAAATACTAGTAAATACAATTTTTTAAATTTTTTTTACTGGTCATTCAATGGTATAACAATGACGAACGCTTGCTAGTGAATGACCGTCCGGTCAAATATTGGTAGGTCACGTTTTCATCCAAGTCAGTAAATGACCAGACTTTAGAGAGAGTAGTTCATTTTGAGGTTATTCATTTCAATATGAGTAAAAAGAAAAATTTACCTTATAAAAGTATGATTAATGTTGATAGAAGTGCTCAAAGTGGTAGTAAGAATAAAAAACAAAAAGTTTATAGGCATTTTCAGTATACGGAAGAAAGTTTGAAAGAGGCTATTCAAATGGTAAAAACTAAGGTTATGAGTGCTAATAAAGCTGCAATACAATTCAAGATACCAAAAGGAACCTTAATTAAAAAATTACATAGTAACGAAACTACTATTCAAAAGATGGGCCCTGCAACTATTTTAACACAAGACGAAGAAGAAAAAATCAAAGAATGGATACTACAAAAAGCACAGATTGGTTTTCTCATGCATCCTACAAATGTAAAGCTTGCAATTAAAAACGTTTTAGATGAAGCTCCTCGTCCAAATCCTTTTAAGAATAATATGCCTAGAGAAAAATGGTTTAAGTTATACCTGAAAAGGCACCCAGAGGTTGCTTTAAAACACTGTGAAGTATTATCC
>UELV01081044.1:0-12901 GCA_900490015.1 Megastigmus stigmatizans
ATGTAAGAGTTGATTGTACTCTATTTAAAAGTGACACATATGTAACAATTTATTTACACAGGTTTCCTATGTAACGATACATTATTTTTAATATGTTTAAATATTTTTAGCAATTCTGGTTCCCGCATATTGTAATATTATAAAATTTTAATATTGCCGATGAATATTAAAGCAATAAGTATATATATTTATATATAACTTCGATTTGCCGATGCCCCTGTTTCCAATGCGTATAATAGCTTTTCAAATTCACATTGCATTATTATTAACACGCAAAATATAGTTCATTGGATTTACGAACATGACTTTGTTGGCTTTGTACTTGTTGTACTAACTAATAAATTCGTAAGTGCAACCAATTAAAATAAGTTGACCCAACCAATTCAGATGTTAGATGCTGCAACAAAAAATGTGGTAGGAGTAACGAATAAAATTGGTTTTCCGTCAATAAACATACTTTTCACAATTGAATATTTTGAGGTCAGAATTCCATGTACTCTACCATTAGAGTGAATTTAGAGTGAATTATAAGCTTACTATAAAACACTCTAATACTACAGTTATATTGTTCACTCCAATTTTTAATTAGACTTTTTCACTCTATAAGAGTTACTGTTCACTCTAAAAGAAATTAAATGCAACTATAGGGTGGATTTTCATTCTAAATTATTTAGCGTGTATGAACAGTGATATTACAGAAATAAACACCATCCAAAGCTTGTGACATAATAGATAAGCAGCGTATATACAAATTCGTACGATCAATTCCCCGATTACTTCCCTTAGGAAAACTATATTATCGCGCGCTATTATAGCATGTAGACGATCACAAAGGCGGCGACAGCAAATACAACAGAGAGACATACACACACACACGTTTAAACGTATACATCAGTCAGCTACATTTAGTAAGTATCGTGTAAAGTCGAGCAAGTCGCGCGTGCATTTTATATTTCCAAGCTGTATGCTTGGCGTGGAATGGGCGTGTGTGTAAGCGCCAGCCGCTGCGAATGGTGGAGAAAATAGCCGTGAATAAAGACCGCGTGTAAACTTTGCATGTTAAATACATATATACACTTAAACGAGTCGCATAATTTTCTATTGTTTTAAAATTTCAAGGTGAAATATTTTTGTATACCTGTGTTGTGCGTAGGCGTTTGTGTGCACTGCTGAGTAATTATTTATTTAGCGAGTGTGCAATGTGTGTGTTTGTGTGGAATAGACACTTTCCCATTGCTTTCATAAACATCGAGATCACTTACTTATATACTCATTCTTGTGGCTTTCTTTGAAAACACTGTTTCTTTTTTGATAATGATGAGGGAAAAGTAGTTGACATGATTATACTACATCATTGTTTCATAGTTTATTTTACTATGAAATTATTATAAAAAAAATTGCATTATTCCAATTTTATTTACTTTCATTAAAACTGTGTGATAGTGAAAACGTGAAATGTGCCAGACCCGAAATCAGTCAGTTGCAATAAACATTATAGTAGAAACTCAAAAAAATCCTCGTTGAGGATTTTGGAACTTTATCGAGAAAAGTGAAAGAGAAAAGCCTAAAAATAGTTGATCGTGTAAAATGTTTTCCATTAATCTTTGTATCCGATTTTCTTTGAATCAAAATTATAAGTGTAGTATAGCTATAGACAGAAATGCTATAAAATTTTTATTAAATTTATGTTAAATTAACTAATTGCCATAAAAGCATTCAAGAAAGAACATAAAGCATATATTCATTGCAGGTGAACGCGTAGTATTACAGAAGATAAGCTCCATAATCGTGCAGTACAATCGTGCCCAGACTTCAACAATTTCTCACCCAAAAACAATCCAACAAAAACGTCAGGTAGCGAAAACAGTCACAGCGCAGCGCGAAAATCCTCGTGGCCAAACCGCAAAAAACACACGAAAAAGAAGAAAAGGAATATAAAAGGCAAAATATTCGCATCACGGGGCACGTCGCGCCGCATGATATTCACGGCAGCAGCGCTCGAAAAGGCTGCTGGAGTGTCCCGCTCTATTCCCCCCTCCATACACACACACATACACACCACATCATCTCTCTTATGCTCGAGAAGCATATATACATATATACATAGACGAGGCGACGCATCAATTTCCATCCCCCGTATGGCGCGGCTGCCGCCCTCGTCTAGAAAAGGGAGTAAAGCCGAGTTTCATTAAGAGCTGCTTCTCCTGCCGTCCGCGCGCGCACTGCCCCCAACGCTGTATATATATATATATATATATATACTCGGCGCGCAATAATTCGCGAGGAAATTTCTACGCGGTACGCACACACACTGGGATCTCTTTCTTTTCTTAAAAGATAAGGGCTGGTTCATATTAGCGCTGGGTTTAGAGACCGCGGCACGTCTTTCTGGCGATAGTGTATGGAAATTACAAGTGAAGGCCAGTTTAAGGGGAGTCGCGCGATTATACTACGGCAGCTGTTACGTTTTAGGAGGTTTTATAGTCAATATTCTTCTGGGTTTATGATGCATATTTTGATATGTATATACTTGGTCGGGGAAATGTAAAAAGGCCGTGCTCCGTGTCTCTTTTATTACGAGAGGTTTGATAGTTTACGTTATAGCGTCAGTTTTAGCTTTACGATGGGACAAGGAATTGAATTCATACACCTTTAATCATAGTGAGCCCTATAAAAGTAGTTTTTCAATTTTGTGAATGAATTAGCTGCATTTTTTTTATTTTTAGAGAAAATTAGCAAAATTAGTGAAACAGCCGGTGCCTTCTCGAAATTATATAAATCAACCATATCACGAGTAAAGTATTAAGTTTTCAATCCATACAAGTGCGTATACATGAACCCGCAACATTATACGACATCTGGCAGAAATCCAATCTATTCTGTTTCGAACATTTTATCTTTCATTAACTGACCGTGCAGTGACTAAGTGATCAATAACCGCACTCTCCATATCGAATCAATTTCTCCTTCGCAATTTCAAAAACAATGGATCGTAACGAATTTCACAAAACAAAAGAAAAATCAATAATTACACGCATGTTAAACGAGATGCCATGAATTATACATTCGGAAAAAAATATGACATTTATCCTACTCGTCTGTTGGCAGTGTGAAGCTTCCTTTAAAAATGTGTCTCACTCTGTACACGCGTAAGGATTTTTATACGGGGCACGAGATGAAGGCAGGAAGATAACGTGACTCTCGGCGTCAGAAGCACATGCACTTCAAGGTAAGGAAGGGCGTCTAATTAAGTGTCATTTATATTTTAGGAGATCTTTTACTCTCGCTTCCCCACAGGATGAAAGGATCTGCGAGAGCGTATAGTCTATGAAATTTTCTCAAGTGACTACCAAGTATTTACATATACACGCATGCATCTTGTTTGACGCTAAATTTCAGAAATTATTTACAACGATAGAAAAATGTTTGATAAAGCTTTTATTGTTGCCACTCGCACTAGTAGATTGCGACGAAAATGAGCCTTACAGCAACACTTGAGAAAAATGTTATTCAGATGTTAAAGTGCAATATACAAATTAGTGTAATAACGTGCTGACAGTTTGATTCCCAGTGCCAAGTGAAATGTAATATTGTAATATCCTGAGTAGGTGGAAAAAAGGAAGAAATAAGAAACAGCTACAAGGCTATGGCAACATTGACGTTATAGAGGAGAGGGCGAGCAAGGCATTTTCAGTCGCCTAAGGCTCGAAGCTTACTTCCTCCTCTCCCCGCGAGCAAACACCGAGCCTCTGAAATATCCGTCCCGTATATACCGCGCGACAACAGCTCTAGAGACATTTCGTAGACGCCCTCGTAAAAGACTCCATATATAACATCGCGGCCGCACTGCGCATACGACACATTAAACCGACAATAATAATCGTTATTACTTATACGTATACACGAAATGCGCGCGCGCGCGTAATCTTCAAAGGCTCTGCGCGTCGATAGGTATAAGTGACGTGCAGAGAGACAGTTTAATCAACGAGGACGTCCGTTTCCCAACCGCACGCAATTATTCTACTGGAGGCAGCCACGTACCACCTACGTGTGTATATATACATATACACGTATAAGCCGAATTTGTACGTCTAACTCATACCCCCGGTGTGTGTGTGTGTGTGTGCGGATTTGCGACCGACTCTGTATGCATAATTCTGACTTGTGGATTGTTATGTCTAGATCTACAATAACTTTATACCAATTGCGCCGATGGTAGATATACTATTTGAATCTAGAATACAAAGGTTATCTTGAAATGAAAGGGACGCTTAAGTATAGTGAATAGACTTTTTAAAATGATCTAAAGGTGGTTAAAAATTACTTATCTCTTTACAATGAATTATTATGACAACTATTAAATCAACATATAGTAATAAATATTGCTGCGACAGCCATATTTCGATAATATGTTCAGAGCAACTCGAAAAATCCGATTTTTCAATCATTAAAATGTTGCAATCAGCAGATTTTTTAAATGGAACAGCACCGTTTTAGTTGTCACTGCAAATTCTTTTGGCTTGCTACACGTATTTGCAGTTGTTCTACCATTATTGGACGCGTAACGCGCTCGTACACTAAAACCGTTGTGGTGAGACCCTTACTTACGTACACGTCCATCGACGCGTTCAGAAGTATAATATATAAAGTCCGAAGGAATTGTAATTACGACCGATGAATGGCCGCTGCGATGTGACTTGCCTGTAGATAAGATGCTTTTTCTTCTTTCGTCTCATCGACGCATGCGAAGGTTTCCTTTTTCCGATCGCTCGCGTAATAAATGTTCAGGGCACTTATATGATATGTGTATTCGATTGTGTTCGAAAGGTAACGTATGCAACTTACTCTTCATCAGCCTTCGAATCGCGTGCGCATTGACTCAAAAATCAAATTTTTATTGTCTGATAGCGAGATAAAAGAGCGATTTGATAAATCAATTTTGTGCAGGTATTGTGATAGATGAGATGTTTGAGAACATTTTGACAATGTTTAAATATAATTAAGTAGACATAAAAAAGTACTTTATGTTTTACAATAGAACTTTATGTAGTGTACTTAAATCAATTAAATTAAAATATTTTTATGCCTATGTAAAATAATTTGATCATCGAACGATTTCTTTGATCTAAAAGAAACAAGTACATTAGTACTAAAGATAATGAATTTCAGAACTTAGCTGTTTAACATGCATATATGCAACAGCTTCGTGCATGTTAATTGTTATGTATACGTAACTTAACAATATAAATAACTTATAGCCTTATCAATGACTCACGCGATATTTTTAAAATTTCATTTGAATGTTACCAAGAATTGTGTACATCAGACAAGCGACTATCACTTCCAATAGCTCTTGTTATCATCGGTTATTCATAGTACAATTACAGAAATTCGCACACAAATATTATACAAAGAAACTAGTTTCAAATCTCAAATATTAGTGGAAAATATTGTGGGACCGTTAACCGTTTGATTTAAAAATCACCTGTCAGTAATATATATACAAATTGAAAAAATAAAACTATGATTCTATTAAAATCACTAAAATCCGTTATTTAACATTTTTATAAAAAAAAAGTTTTGGTGACGCATCAACGCGATTAAAACCGGTAATAATATATCAGTGTAATATACTATCGGCATGACTAATTTTTACTTTAACTATTAAATTCTCATGAATGAGTTTTACGTACATCGCTTAAAAGCTCGTGTTACGTTGCAAATTGAATGCATATGTGTTTGTACGCGGAACAGATAAAAGTGTATCCGTATAATAAGTGCTGCGACGAAACTAAAAAATATAAAATGTAATATATCACTTAATTCGCTCGTACTGTGAAAACTTCTAGCTTCTCCAACTATAGAAAACCGCGCTAATCGCTGGATTAAAAAGTACGAGAATGACTCTACCGGCCAAAATTTAAAGTCGAACCAACAGCGAACTTTTCCTAGTGTCCGCGCGCAAAATAAAAGTTCCCATACTACCACTATTCAAGCTCCTCGCTCATTATCCGCCGCTAAATTAAAATAATTAACGGCGCAAAGCCTCGATTATTTATCCTCGAAACTTCTCTCAACCTCCTCCCAAAAACTTTCCAGGCCCTTCGCAATTAGTCAAATCCATAAATGGCTCTTTTTCACAAAAAAGAAAATAAAGAGACACCATTGAATAGCGTAATCAGAGGCCGCAGCTCTTTTAATCGCGGCGTAGAAAAGCGCCTCCCGGCGACATCGCGTAAGTACGCGGTATAAAACACAAGTCTCTTTCTCGGCTGCCGAAGCAGAGTCGCGGAGAGATGTTGTTTCAAATAAATGCCCCCGCGTGCAGGAGTTCTGGAAAACAGCAGCCGACGCCGCACCGCTGCCACGTCGCATCGTAGACAGAATCTCTCGAGGGAGATGTGAGCGCGTGAGGAGGAGTAGCTGCACGACGAGGAGCAACAGTAGTTTTTTTTTTCTTCAGGTACCTACTTACGCACACTTACTGCACAAAGTATTTTTTCTTTTTCGTCGGCGGCTCTTTAAATCTCAGGTTTTATTAATAAAGCTGGCTAATTCAACACGGTACAGTCAAATGCAAAAATACAGTGTGTCTTTTAGCATAATTAACATTTATGGTTTTCATTAGAACCTTATTTTTCATAAGCAATACAGAAACTAAAAGATCAATCTACCCAGAATAAAGAAATTTTTATTTCACTGCTAGCTATATTATTCGCAAGTTCACTGCGAATTACATTCTATTTATTTATCTTTTATTGAACCATTACTTCATCGCTCCACCTTTTTATAAGCACTTCTTTCGCGCGCAATATTGGAGTTTTAAAGCCGCGGATGGGACTATACCGGCAACAATAAAGTTACCTTTCGAACGGTACTGGTATATATATACATACAGCAGGAGGAGAATCAGCTTAAGACTCAAGGAGAAAAGCAACGATTCTCTATTCGACCGGAACGGCGTCTATAAGAAAGAAGAAGAAGAGCTGCAAAAAGAAGAAGAAACTTTATACAGCCTCTCTTCTCTCTTCTTTCTCGTTCCCATTTTGCGGTAGCAGTAGCGGAGGCATTTCCGCATTGTGCGAGGCAAGTTTTTTTTTCTCTTTCAAAGCCCGCAGCAGCAGCAGCATCCCCTCCGATTTTCATTACGATTATTATTCGCCTGCGAAGAAAAACATCTATACTCGAATGCTCTCGGATTAAATAACTCGCGCGCGGCTTTGTGAGAGAGGAGATTCGTTTATTATGTTGTATTTTTTTGTGCGCGCGAGGAGGGAGGCTGCTTTTGTGAAGACAGGCCGGCTGCACGCGGCTCGTAGTACAGCGATGAAAGACGTCTTAGAGACCGATGTGCCGTTGTGCGTGTCTGGACGATCAGCCGTTGCAATGGGATCTTCACAGTTGTCGTCCAATTGACTTAGAGATGCATCAATGCTTGTGGCTGATACTGCAGGGGATGATGGAGTTGTCGTACGGCAAAGACAAATTGGAAATTCATTTTCTTGTGATTATTTTCTTATAAGCGCAAACAGTCGTGAATGTTTTTCCATAATATGCAGATACAAGATTTGAAAAAAATAAAGACGTTTAATAAAGGATTACAAATTGATTTTAATTAATCTAGATATAATGGAGTAAAGACAAAAGAATTTTTATTATTAAATTCTGTAGAAAAGTTCTCTTCAGCAGCGCGTATATGAACAGTTAAAAAACAATCACACAGGAATGCGATACCTTTAAATGCTATGAATTTTTTGCGAGTTACTGAAAAATTCTTGTTGTTAGTTAATCATAAAAATGATGAAAAAATTCTGGGATATGTATGCGCGAAAGAATTCTTTCACGTTCCACTCATCGACTGTTTAATAAGATTTATAATTGTTTCGACATTAAAGTGTTGGAAAGGAACGCTACCTACTATCCAGTCACTATTTTCAAGGTGATTATTAATCTTGGCGTTTGCTTTGTAATTTCGATCATTATTGTATTCTGGTATATCGGAAAATTTGAAAAATATATTCAGAGACATTTGCAATATTGCTAAGGCGATTGGTTTCAAAATTATTGTAAGAAAAAAATATGTTCAATTACTGTATGGACTACGAAACGTTCTGAAAGCTTAAAGGATATAATTAACACATAAAAAATTGTTAACAAATTTAAATAGCATACAAATTGAAGATGAAAATGAAGTCGACATGATGATCAAAGTCTGAATAAAAATCAAATCTAGACATTCAAGGGTTTGCAAACAATTGTGGTTCCGACTGCGCAAGTACAGGAGCAGGAGGTATAGCAGCAGCAGCACCGATAACTAGAGCATTTACTTTAATCAGGAGGGCCCATCTCTCTATCTTGAAGCTCTGTAACAATGGGACAAGTCGTGAACGCGCTGCGGAAAGAATGGAGAGAAGAAAGACCAGAAAAGGGAGACGAAGAAAGAGAGCGAGTGTGAGAGAGAACTCGACAAACGGATATGAAGCCGAGTGAAACAAAGAAAATGAGAAAGTTAGTCGCTGAAGCTCTGCGGATGGGAGAATAGAGACGAACATTGTTAATGTGGAAAACTATGAGGGCTCGAGTATATCTGCCATTGTGGAAGTGACGATCCAAAGATCTGCTCCGACGAATGTGTGTATATAAATACGAATGAAGCGAGTAGGTTATTTGATATTTTCTTCGATAGTGCCAAAAAATGTTTACTTTGTTGAAGAAAATATATATACTAGGGACACGAAAACAATTTTGTAATGCGGATATATATCTAATTCGTTGAATAGCTTAGTTAAGTGCAACAGCTACGCTCAAGTCTTATCGGAGTATAACTTTAATCATACACCAGTTTTATAGTAAAAGAGATTTAAAGAACGTTAAAGAAAATACTTAGAAATTCAAAGTGTTCATTGGAAGACTTGCTTATACCGACCCTGGCATTTAATTAATTTAATTTAATTCGTGATCCGGCACTCACTTTTTAAAAAAGAATTTTATCCTCGCAAGCTGAGAAAGCTCGAGACTGCAAGCGGACTCTAATAAATTTAATTTGCTCATGAATGATGTCACCTTAGATGCGTGAGAATTTTTGAAACACGTTTAGCTTCTGTGTTTGAATGGATTTTAAGAATGAATGTCGTCTGCTATTTCGTCGTTCATCTCTATATACCTTTTACTTTATAACTCATGTGTGAATAATAACTAAATTAAAATGACGATATTTTTCAATTACAATTACCATGACGTCTTAACTGTTGTAACAATTTATGACTCCGCTGCATTGTGGAATTGTAAATTTTTTTATTTCTTGCTACACTTGAAAAAAGCTGTATTTATTAAGGTAAATTATCCAATAACTGACACATTAGAATTTCAGCATATCTACAGAAAGTACAGATTTATTCTGTTTTACGCTAGTACGTTTAATAAAATGATGAAATATGTTATTTATCAAAATGTTATTTCACAAAGCTTTAATTAAAATAACTTCAAAGGACGGTATACACGAGTCGGTGTTAGTACTTATTTTACTCTATACTTAATACAGCGAGAATGGATTAATCACACTACCTTTTTGCACTTCTCCTACTAATAATTTTCCCCCTCGAACAAGCTAATAAAACTCTTTAATTCATAATTTGTACTTCCAGTAAGCTACACACGCGTTTAAGTTGTAAAAGCCTGAATCATAAAGTTTAAAATAAATCCATTGCCGCGGGTGCGCCAAAAGGTTCGGAAGCATATGGCTTTTGAACTCTCTGCTCCGTACACTTGAAACTTTTCGATTAACGCATAGCACGGCTGTTTTTTCTTTTTGCAAAGCAGAACCTATACAGCTTTAGATTCACGACTAGAAACGTGTAATCAATCATCAGCTCTTTCGTACAAAAAAAAACTGCGCAGCACAGTGTTTCTGTCGCGCGCCTGTGGCCACATTTTCTTTTTACTTACGCAACCAGAGAGAGTCGACAGTACGCTGAGTTCAAAGAGCGAAAGCTAAGCATCTGCCTAATTACAAACAATTGCCAAAAGCCCAGAGAGGAGGCATTACAAGGGCTTCTCGCGTATGGCCTTATCAAGCGGACTCTCCTTACTACTCTCCTCTCTCTCTCTGCTCGAGGCGCGCGCTCGATCAATGCATGAATGGGCTGACACGTAAAAGGCACGCACGCGAGGGAGAGAAAATAAAAAGAGAGATAGAGAGAGAGAGAGAGGGAGCGACGCTTTTCCCTGAAGTCGGGACGAGAGACCGCCGCAAGCCTTATATCTTGAACTTTAGCCCGGTGTGTGTAAGACAGGAAAATGCGCGCTACTTTTCTTTGAGGGTCAGATCTTTTCTGACCAATTTTTTTTCGCACCACACGATGTGCTGCTGCTGGGGTGTTTTTTGCGCGTCTGTATAGGAGGTACTTTGCCATTGAATTTATTGTTATTGGAGTTGTCGTGATACGGCGAAGTAGTTACGTTGTATAGTAGACGGTTTTTATTTTACAGAAAAGTCAAGATTGCGGGATGGATAAAAATATATCCTCTATTTTATAGGGGTTGATATTTTTGTATTTGTACGTCACTGAGTTTTGTTATTGAATGGAGATTGTTCGCATTGTGAAACTGACGTGTATTGACTTTTTAATGCAAGCGATTATAATCAATAAAAAAAGGATGAGACGAATATGAATTATTTGAATTCACGTCACGATTTTCTCCGAGGCGACGCAATGTATGTGTAGCTTATATTTCGCGCCCCCTCGTGAATTCAATAAATTTTATCGATCGTTATTCGACTCAACAAAAATATCATCGACATAACGCAACCATTTTTTTAGCTTAAAAGCAATGCAGTCTTTTAAAAAAGAATTTAGCATCGCATTGCAGTAGAATGTCTTTTATACTTTCTATTTAAATATAATCATGGTGCAGATATGAAGAAATGCAATCTATATAATTAATGACCATATGCAGTCCGTTGTCGAATGCCAGACACTTTAACAGGAGATCATGTGATAAATATTTAGATTAGCCAACGTCACTCATACAATGATTATCCAAGCATCGAACGAAAAAAAAAATCAAATCAAGTATACGCGATACCACACGAAACGAAACTATAAACGATCTCCGACTTACTCACCCATATCTCGTCGACGCTAATCGCGATAATCCCACAGCTTCCATATAACATCAAAACCCAGACTAGCAAAAAAACCCATCGTTCACTTCTATAAAATACGCACTATACACTCGTGGAAATGGTTCCCATCCGCGCCGGTCTTTAACCCAAGGAGCCCAAGGAACCCAAGGAACTCGATGAAAACGCCAACCAACCCGTAATAGCAAAACAGAAAAAAAAGGGAAGTCAGAGCAGTTAATTCGCTCGCATCAACCGTCGCTCGGCAGCAGAGAAATGCCTCGGAAATTGCACAGCGCTAATTCGATGGGCATCTGAAAAATTCGCCCGCACGGCATCGCAGAGTCGCAAAAAGCCTATATATAACCTCATCAATTTAAATGCCCCCATCGCTCTTTGCCGCCCTTTTCCTCCTCCGCTCTCTATTACCACTCCAATAAAAACGCTTTTTTCCCTCTCTGTATGCAGTATTGGCGTACATACACGCACTCACAGTCGTTAGCGTATCCTCAACGAGTTTACCCGAATTTCTACCTCTTTCTCTTCTCTCTCTTCCTCTATTGCTCGCTCAATTAAACTCCCCCATCCCTGTACTTTTTTCCACTGCCTGGCCATTATTCCGTCTTCTCTTTGTGTATACCGTACCTCTCTCTCTCTCTCTCTCTCTCTCTTCTCACTGCTATCACCAACGAGGATCGAGAACGAGAAAGAAACATTGTTATCGATAATAAGTAACGAGAAACGCTATTCTGGCAGTTTAGCTTTATAATCGTCGCCGGTACACACGGGCTTTCCTGACCACGTTTCAACTCTAAATTCGATACAAACCTCTAACGTGTAATCGTCACCTCGTCGAAATACACACATGCAGAGAGATTCGTTTATATACCAACTCACCGACAGCGTACTTGGTCTTCCTCGTGGTCGTCCACATCGTTGACCGGCTACATGTCTAACCCCGCGTGAATCCAAAAGCTGCTGCTGCTGCTGCACCACTGCCTCCAGTACGATAACACCGCGCAGCACACACAATTATTTAAATCGCCGCCTCTCTCTCTCTCTCTCTCTCTCTCTCTCTCTCTCTCTCTCTCTCTCTCTCTCTTTCCTTTTCCCCTTCAACTTCGCGCACACCACTCTCTCACAACAACATAAAAGCGGCTGCTCTGTATACTTTTTCTTTTTCAATTCCCGACGACGACGACGAGGATTTTAGCGAGCACACACACTGGACCGGCACATTGCACGCGCTTTTCACATCATCACGCGCACGCGTGCGTGCGACGACGACGTCGAGACATATTTTGCAGTCCTTGCAGTGTATACTATAATCTTTATCTCACGAGGAGTTGCTGCTGCTGCTCCTCCAGGCAGTGATAGACAATAACATTTGGGCGTGTTATCGCGCTCTCTCTCTTTCTCTCTCTATCGCAGGCCGTACCGGCCGAGACTCTGTCCGCTCTTTTCTGCTGGACGGAGAGCAGCCTGAGCAGCCGGACTCTTATTCTCTCACTCTCTCTCTCTCTCTCTGTCGGTGCGCACTCTGCACAGGGATGGGGAGGTAGGATACGTACACTGTACACAGTAGTGTACGGCGCGTGTGCGCGTGTGTTTCTGTCGGGCCGGCGGTGATCGCGGTGTTGCCGGGCTTCGAGATGGCCCGGTGCTCGTGGACGGGGGCGGAGTAGCGCCGGCAACCGTGGAGCCCAAAGCACTGACGGCTGCTGCTGCTGGGATACGCGAGCTTTTGCGCTGCTACTCTCTCTCTCTCTCTCTCTCTCT
>UELV01081045.1:0-19533 GCA_900490015.1 Megastigmus stigmatizans
ATATATATGTATACATAGGTATATATATATTAACGACAGAAGAAATCCATCGGGTACATATTGTGTATAAGGTTTGTCGTCGCATCTCTTCCAAGCGCGAGCGCAACCCTTGCGCGCCGCTATATACTATTTTTCGCATCTCACTATCTTTTACCTTTATTTACAAAATTATATTGAGTATTAACCAAATGGTTTTTCATAAGTTCAAGCTCACTTTGAACCAAAATCACGTAGCAATTACTTCACCGTTACTTTATTCTCATTCGTTGCACCGTCGTGTGCAAGACGAGCATACATTGCTTCAGAAGAGATAATTGCAGTTCTTGATGATGTTCCTTAATTAATATACGTAAATATTTCTAAAAGAATTGAAGGGAATTACATTAATTTATAACCACACTTGACCATTTATAAGTACAAGAATAATAATTAATGTTGTGAAATATTTGAAAGCTACGTAATATTCTAATTATAATTACGTTAAAATAAATCTTATACTTTTTATTATATTTATAACACGGAGCAATTATAAATTACTTTATCATCATGCTACACATCAACTTGTTTGATTATTTATTATATATATATACTGTGAACTTTACATTTTGTAAGAAATCTCTCGCATAAATTTTTTAACTTTTCTCTGGTGCAAGGAAAATTCAATAACACGCAAAGCGTTTTTAATAATTGTTTATAGAGTTCGAGAAATTGATTCTTAAAATGTTTATTAATTCCTGACAAATAGTCATATTACTCAAGATAACAATGTGTGCGTACAATTTATATTGATACGCATAATTTGTTTAGATTCGTTGAAAATAATTTTTCAAATAATTTGTATCGAAATCATTTTATGATCTTCAACCTCTTAAATTGAAGCTTGACAATACAGGTTTGATTTAAATGTAGCATAGAATTACTATATGTTATTCTTATCTATAAGCGCCATCGTTATGAAAGATTTGAAATGAAGATAATAATTAAGTTAACTACATTTGTACAATAGAACCGAATGTTTGCTTTGTTAAAACATAACATTTTCTGTACTACACCCAAGAAAAACTTTCAGTGATTTGCGCGAAATAGTACACTATTAACTCCAAAAGCAAATAGGAAACATTTCTATATCCATATATAAATGTGATTGTACTATAAAAAAAAAACAATATAATTTAGCGATGAAGAGGATTTTCAAGGGGGTTTGCTTTACCAAAACAAAAAAAATCGAAAGCTTACTCTCGAGACCAATCACTGGCTGCCTGAGCATTTGCTTCTACTAGACGTGAATAATAATTTTCCGTAGGTCGTCAACGACGCGAGCGACTTATATACACCTATTATATATACGTGCGATGTTCGAGTTAACCAGCAGAATCACAAAAATTTCCGAGAAAGAATAAAAAAAAAACAATAAAAATCGAAATCAATTGAGAATATATAATTATTAAAAATATATTAAAAAATAAATAAATAAATGACGAAAAAAAAAAAGATTTGTGCGCCGCAGTTTTTAGCGTTTTAAAACAGACACACAAAATAAAATAAAAGAAGACATATGAAACATATGAACGAAAGATCGCTGAGAGAAGAGCTGCACAAAGCGAAAAGCCCCGCAATCGACTTGAAGTTTTTAAATTGAAAAAAAGATCCAGCAGAGACTTTTATTGTAAACTAAATAAATACTGATAATGGAGTGAAAAGCCTTGAGGCTCGAGATGCGTTAGCGAAACAAAACAATAAGCAAAATTAATGGCGCTAAGAACAAAGACTTACAGAAAAGGTGCAGAGAAAAAGATGCGTGTACAATTATATAGGTGCATGCTGAAAATGATTTCGCTTACTCGACGAGCGCTGTAGATGCGATTCGAATGGACACTTCGTGTATATAATTAAAGTTTGACTGCGTATACCTACACTCGATTTCTCAAGGTTCTCGTTTATCGTTTTCTAAAAAATGTTGTTGCCAATGTTTTCTCGAATTGCGCGCATTATGAATTTTGAAAGAATTTTTTTTATAATATATAGAAGAGATAAACAACGTCAATCGTTGATTATGAATTTACTTTTAGTTTATCCCGATGGCTATAAAGATTTGCATCTAAACTGGAATCATTGCGAGATTCCGAGTTTGGAGAGTTTATTTGAACGTTTTTAAAAAGGCTAAGATTGTAGTTTTGTTTGTTTCTCTAGATTTGCTTCGTTGTTATAACTACTACACGCGTGTAAATTTCTATATTATAGCATTATTTACGATTAGTTATTACATGTACGTACAATCTATATTTAGCGTCAGATCAGGTAGTTGCGTTTTAAACTTTTAAAATCTTTAAGGCAGAGATTTTTTCATTAAATGAAGTAAATTGGTTTTCGACAATACGTAAACTGTTATTATATATATTGTCAGTTTCGGATAAACAAAAGAAAAAGAAGAGATCTCATGATGTTCAAACGTTGTTCTTAATTTTGAAAAAATTAAGAAAAAAAAAAGAGAGTGAGTTTGATTTCATTCGATTCTTTACGAACTAAAAGATTTAAAAGTTTGCGAAAATCACAAAGCAAGAAAAAGAAAAAAAAATATGTAAATAAATTTGTTTGTACAAAAAAAGTATATATGGTTCATGTATAAATAAGATTATTGAAAGATTCTATTTTAAAGGAATAAGTCGTGAAGTATATCGAAATAAGTTGTAAACGAAATTGAAAATTTTATGAATTTAGTTGATATCTAGGCCTTTGCCCTGTTGTTTGCGAAAAGTTTGCTAATGTCAAGAGAAAAATGTTCCCAGGATCACAATAAACCCTCATGTATAATCAGCCACCAAGTCTTATCGATTCAATGTCAATTACGGATTGCTTCACGAATTGAGATCAACGATCGAGAGGGAAATAAAATGGAAAATCCAAGCGCAAATAACATAAACTAAACTGATGAGCGTTCAGTCTGTGTCGTACGAGTTGTGGGGACATTTTATTTTGCGATTAACAAATTTTTACGATGAGAAGAAGTGCGGATAAGAGAACAATTGCTTGTAAATCTACTGATCCGAGTTAATTGTAATTGCATCTCAAGCATTCCGCTAAATGGCCACAAAAGGGACAATGCGGCTGCACTTGTAAAATAACATTAAGCGAATGTGAAATACCGACACACGTTTCATTCAGGTATCGATATTATCGGCTAATTTTCTTTTGTTAGTAAAGAAAGTGATGAAAAGTCTCATTGCTTAACATTGATTATGAAATAAGGAAGAAATCACGTGAGAATAAAATTGCTTTCAGTGGTCAAATACTCGTGATCTTACTCTATTAAAGCAATAATAATGCAGTAGAAAACGTTCTCATATTTCACATCCCCTTAAGGAAACAAAAAATAATATGGATTCTAATGATGAAAAAAAAAATGATTATAATAATAATTGCATTAAACTAATAACAGTACTAATAAATAACATTAATAACATTAATAAAAACAAATAATAAACAATAATTGTAAATGTCGTAATTGTCCGCTGATTGCGCGCTTGTAAATTACGTACATAACATACCATACATCGGTACAATAGTTCATAATGGTTAAGATGAAAAACAAATCTCGTGTTCGTGTATGTAGTTATACACACAACAAGGCGTGGACCTACGCATTAAACAAACAAACAAAACAAAACCAAGAAGAAGATATTATATAATAAAAAAAAAAAGGATAAACCTCGTTTTATATGGCGAATTTATAATCATCGAGATGCGTAAATATCTTTCATTCACATTCTAACGATGCATATATAACGAAGAAGACTCGACGCGAGCGAATGCTATTTAAAAGTTATAACGATGTAGGTATTTATTGGAAGTTCAAAATGTCAAAAAATAAATAAATAAGGGAAAGAGCCGAGTGGTAAGGAGAGAAAGAGAGAGAGAGAGAGAGAGCGATGATGCATTTGTTACCTTTTCCATGAATGCACGCGGCAAAGGAACAATTGGGAGAGAGATCGAGATGCCATCATGACATAAAAACGCATACCAAATAAACCATTTTTTCAAGTAATGTAATTTTGTATGTACTCGATATTATAAACGACAAAAAAAGAGCGATATAAAAAAAAACCATGGAATATAGTTAGGGCTGTGAAGGGGGTTCGAGTGGATTTGTCTGTAAATTGCGAGGCGAGGAATATATCAGATGGAAAGTATGACGGTGCGCGCGGTAATATTATTGTGTATACGTGTTACACGACATAAATTACAACATGCGAGAGGAATCTCACACGTGTTTGTATGGAACTAAGAAAGCACAAAATGAATAAATGATTGTAAACGATAGTAGTTTCGGCCTTCTTATTACTCATCATTCCTTAATTTTGGTTTCCTCGTATCGAATATTTAATCGATACATTGCACGCAATTAATAATTTAAAAAGAATGTGGTCTCCTTTATGGGAATATCTAGTTATAAAATACATGCCGAGTATTTCAACACATCGGTTTAAACAAAAGTAGCAGTTATTTTTTAATTTTAATAATGAAAGTGCTTTATCATGATAAAAGAAAATCTCATAGATTTACAAATTATATATAGAAATTATTTTATTTTTATTCAATTATTACTTTTATATTTGACTGCTGATTCTATAGAATGAATTCTATATAGTACCTGCTTTAAACCAAATTCAGGTAAGTTATCCAAATTATGAATTGCATGGATAATTTATAGGATAAATACAATAACATTTGGTAAGATTCACAAGTTTGAGGTAGTGTATTTTTGCTTGCTCAATTTATTTTCATCGTTTAAAATATAATGGTTACAAGTAATGTATATTACATTGGGAAAATATGATTTAATATTAGGCGCTGACAATTAATGCTTACAATGTATTATAATAAAATCCTAAGGACACTGAGCTAAAAATCCAGTTACAATGTAACGCTTAAAAGTAAGTTGTTTTAAAATTGTTGAGTTACGCATTGAAATTTTAAAATACAGAATAGTTGCATAATCCATCAAGACTAAAATTATTTAATTCGATGTACTGATCAATAAACATTTTAAACAGAAATTTTGCTCAGCTTTATACGTATAACTGTGATTGCAACTGGACTTTTTGTCGGAGGCAAATATTGTAAATCGCTAGTCAATTTTAAATTACGCGTAGCCTAAAATAAAACATTAGGCCCGCTGATTGCCATGATGACTCGTAACTAACAACTCTCGCAAGACTATATAAGATTCCTCAAATGCTGACTAGCATATTCTTTATTTTTTTTTTATTCAAGATCACAGGTAAAATGGAAATAATCGCCGCTCGTTGCTCTATGCATTCTATAGCAATAGGCCGAGCTTGCTAAGTTTGCCGCGTTGTTCATGTGCGCGTTTCCATTCAAGCTTACACCAACAAGACAAAATCGATAAACATACTATTCAGCACCAATTCGTTTCATCGCTTACTTTATATCAAAAACTGCAATTTCTCGTTAATAAATAAAAAAGACACATAATTTAGACACATAAATAAAAATAAAACCCAATTTTTATTTGAAGGGTAAACTTTTATTTGTTTGGTAATTTCAGTGTTGGTAAAACTCAATTAACGGGAAATTAGAAATAACAAAAAGAAATGAGGATCAATAACGACAATTTAGTAAAAATAATTGTATATATTTGAGATTATGGTACTTTAAAACACTGAGTAGCTGGTAATTTTCGTTTTCATCTTTATGTACACGAACTTTGTTCTTATTGCCGTTGAGTAATACAAAAACGACACTCTATGAGAGTGCGAAGTTGTATGCAATCATAAACGCCGTGACTGTCGAAATCTAGAGCAATTAATTAAATAATCCTATAGTGAAAATCAAATCATTACTAACTCGCACAATCGAGGCGCATACGCATCAACCGTTTCCATTAAGGCAGTTCAACTCTAATTAACGGTAGAGCTCAAAGATAATAAATACAGGAAATACATCGTTGCAGTGAGAGAATTACATTCGCGTCGATAAAGGCGGCAGTATATATAAAAAATATCAACTTACTTTACCCCATCGTTATACCAGCTACAATTTTATCAATCCAACGTAATCTTAAAATATTCATATAAAAGGTTTCATTGCTTCTTTTTTCATTAATGACCAAGCATTTGATAGAACTTGCAAATTTAAGCATACACAATTAACTATTTACGATACCCCGTTAGCACTTTCTTTTAGTAGGCCTCATTATGGGGATCGTGCATTAAAAAGAAATACTTAGCTGCATAAGATTCTCATGCGATAATCCGACGTGACGTGAGCAAACAATAATAATATCAATTTAATGCTTAATTGCTAGTACATATATAAAAAATATTTTGTGACTTGTTGACGAAATGAAAACAGTGTATATATTACTTTGACATCGATGCACAATAAATAAGTTTGTTCAACGAATAGGAAAAACAAGCCCAATCGTTGGTTGAACCATTATTTTTGTGATGGCGAAAAAGAAAACAAACATAAATATTTACGATGTCTCGCAGGATTCGTAACGTTGGCGCTTCAACATCCGGGCAATAAACGATGTTTATCGATCACATACAATTTATACAAAATACCCACACATGTAAAAAAAATTCCTAGATTTTCACATTTTTATTTTTGTTTATACACACACTCGGGGCATATATTCATTATACGTATATATTCACTCAGGCCTTTCGCAGCTTTTCAACGATCGAAACCTTTGCCAAGAATTTGACACCTTGTATTAAGTTATTGCACTCCGTTGCGAGGTACTTGTGAAAAAAATGATTAGATTCTATTAAGTGCGCGCGTTCTCTAGTCCAAGCTAAACATTAAAGCCAATTTATTTCGTTCATTCAATATTAATTGTAGAATTAGCCTAGTGAAAGTCAATTCGCCACAATTTTCATTGTCTCGTAGAGCGATTTAAGCGCTCGCGAGAATAAAACTTGGAAGCATCATTACAATTAAAAACGTATTTAATCTCGTATAAAATAAAAGTGTATACAACAATTTGTTTATTTTATTTCATCCTCAATCTTTTACTTCTTCTATGTTTCAAGCGTGTTTCGTTGTAAAAGTTTAACTAACATTCATCATCACAGCGACATTTCTACAAATGGTTATTACAGACGATATTATCGGTGTCCTTAACTCGCTTTCGAAAGCTTCGCATGCGAAATGTAATTGCTGTACAATAGAGATTTGCGCTAAGATATAATAATCGTTACCGCGGAATAAAAACAATTTAAGAATTAAGCGTGCTATAAAAAACAAGCGTACATATGCATAACGCTTAAGCCGATTTGCGAAATTACACGCGCGAACGACATATTTATTATCACAGAATGCGAAAATTCAATGAACAGTAAAAAGCGGTGTAGTACAAGAAAATTCTGTAAAACGGCTGCAGTTCGGCCGTGTATAATATAGTGCCATAAGCCGCAATAGATTCTTGCGCTCGCTATACTGAGTAGCGAGTTATCGCTTAACGTGTCAAAAATACTACTCGTAACTCGCGAAGCGCATTCTGAATTTCGAAAATTGGCAAATAAAATGTCATTTAATTTTTTCAAAGGCGCGGTCTTAGTACATTATTATAAAACATTGCTTAATACTTGCAAATAGGCATAGTTACAGAATAAAAATGATTATAGCAGTGACTGATAGAAATTTTGCTTTTTTTTTCAGTGCTATCAATATTAAATAAATATCTTTGATCAATAGTTTCTAGTTATACATTATTTAAATTGGTATTTTACGATTTTTTTATTTATCTGATAAATTTGATGTCAATTAATTAACATTTTACTTGCCAATTTTGAGTGATTTTCGAACGCTTTTACTAATGAGAATCTAGACGGAATGAAATGGATGGAGGCTATTTTTCTATTTCTGAATCCCGACATCGCTGAATTGGTACCAGCCAATTAGCTATCAGTTGTGCGTGATTTGGCGAACCGCAAGGTAAAGAATCAGTTTCAGATAGATTTACTGATATTCTTTCATTCTAAGTTAGATAATCGTGGAAAAGCTACGTACGGTGCGAAACATTATGAAAAAGCATTTTATATTACATGTTAGACCCTTATACTTTACTTGTTACACTGAGGTAAGACACCTCGCTTGTTTTTGCTTTGTTTCGACACACTTGACATTATTAATCGGACTATGTTACCTGAGCCAGCATAATTGCTCTCTACATAATGTTGAACCTTATCATTCGCGTCTGTGATTTGAAGTATAATGATTTCATTACGCAGATTTGAAATTTATAAGAAATTGTTTCGGAGAAAATTACATTATCGAAAGTTTTAAAGAGAGCACAATAGGGTTCAAACGCTTTCCAAAGTACTAAGATCAGAGTAAAGGTAATTTTTTAACGCGAATCAGTTTAAATATATTGAGTTACAAGCGGAAGAAGTTTGTAAGTAGGAACGTTATCAAATTGTGTAACTGATACAATAACTTTGACTGACATACCGTATAAATTAATAACAAAAAAAAAACAATTACCAATGCCTAAAATAACAACTAATTTTTTCTATTTCTCGAGTTGAGTACTGCTTCAATTTTAAAATAAAAATGTAAAGCACGTACTGCACAATTGCGCTTAAATTTAAAAATTTCCTAAGAATATATTAGATCATCTTAAAAATACTAATGACAACAGAAGGTACGCAAAAATTTTCTTTCTAAAAAAACTTATATTTAAATAAATTCTTGTCTCGCAAAAATTCATTGTTTGTCATCTTATAAGGTTAAAAGACACATTTAAAAGATATACTATTTTTTTTTCTCGCAAATTTTAAAGTAATTTTGTGCATTATTATACACAGAGCGAACAAGTTTATTGAGTAACGGAATCTAATTAAAGTGATTAGACGTGATCGGTTAAAATTTTTCTTTTGGCCGAAATTGAATTTAGACGTGTATTGTAATTTGATAAAGGCCGAACTATGTTCTAGGAGCCTTACCGAGTCGATTGTTCGACTGGTCGCATTTGCATTGTTCTGAAATATTCGCGTTGGTGTGCACTCTTGAGGTGATATGTGGTAAAGAGCCTAGAAGATTAGATCCCCGTAGGCTGCCTGCAAAGCCACTACGTCCCAGGAAGGTGTGAGCGCAGTTGTGCAATTTGGTTTGCAGTATTAATACATCGTCGAGATCTTCCTCACTGTAATAACAAATTTTAAGATTGATTAAATTATTTTTTAATTGTTTTATTAAATTCAGGTACAATTTAATCATATCCTTTTTAACTAATAAGATCTTTTCATCATCTTATTAAAAACCTATGACCTATGAGAGTATATAAGTACTGCATTCATTCGTAACAAAACCAGTCCTAATGCACATTTACCTAGCAGAAGAAAGGAATTTCTGAAAAAGTCTATTCGGCACAGTTCTTGGTCTATCAACAGTATCCTCATATAAATCAGTTTCTCTATTGTAAAGATGTAGAAAATCTGACAGTTGCTTCGCTGTTATAGCAGCTCTATCTTTAGAACCCAATTTACTATTTGGCAGCTGGAAAAAATACAGTCAACGGATTAATTTTTTTTTTTATTCAAATAAAGTCTTTAACGACAGAATGAATTTATTAATTTCTTTACTCACGGTAAATAAAAAAGGTGTTCTTAAATTACTCGCCGACTGTTGCAAGAACTTGGACACTAGATCGCAACATAAGGGATCGGGATCTTGTTGAGAAATTTTTCTTAATATGCATCCTAAATATAAACCGAAGGCTTTTCTGGCCTCCCCAGGACTGAAAATAATTACACGTACTCAATAAATAATTTAAAGTACTTAAAACAGTAATGTAATTGAAAGTAGAATGAAATACCTTAATTTATTGCCATCGTGCATAAGGTGCATGACTTGAGCTTTAGACTTGTGCGTATCGATGTCCAAGTTTTCCTTGCTACTGTTTCGGTCCAAGCTTTGCTTATGACCCTTGGCCAGAGCTCTTTCATATCGTTCAAACCTTAAAAGTGTTACATTTAAATTAATATCGGTTTATAAAATACAATAACAATATTAAAGAAGCCAATAAAATATACAATATACCAAAGTAAATTTTCTAAAAAATGATATTTATGTATTGTCCCGGTGGAAATAATATTATTTTTTTACAACTAGAAGTTTGAATTACCTCGACAATCGATCCAGTTTCACTTCTGGAATTATAAAACCAGGGCTTCGTCTAGCAGCCGGAAACAATTGCTCGTGTAGCATCAAATTGTGATTAGTGTTTGATGCGTTCGGTCCTCTAGGTGGACCAAGAGGATCCGTTACGACTGGAATACCCGTTACAGGATCTGTACCAATCAAAACAATATGTCAGTTTTCGCCTATTGCAAAATTATTTATTATATTAGACTTGTCAATTGAAGGCAAAAATTTTGATTTTCTGTTCATTTGAAAATAAATTTTGTTTTTTAATTGTAAATCAAAGGTTGTACCTAAATATTGGGAATACAAATCCCATGATTTGGGACTAGGGAATATGAGTACGAATCCGCCTCGACGCTCGAACTGTGCCCTGGCAGATGACAGAATTCGCTGCTGTTCATAACTAAGGCCAGGCTTGGTAATACTGGATTTATTGGCATTCTTCTTCTTCTGATTTAGAGTTTCCGCGGAATGAACTCTTCTACACTGAAATGTAAGATAATTACACGCATGAGTTTCGAGAGAATAAAAAGCAATCAAGATAGTACCTTGTTAAACACGTATAGTGTTAAAGATTATTCTAGTTAATACCAAATACCTATAGATAAGCAGTACTCATTTTTTTGTTAGAAACTCATATTTTGAGTTCACAATTTGAACAGCAAATCATCATACAGATCTACTCGCTTAACAAATATAATATATACAAACATTTTCTATCTTATAATATTCAAATCTAAAACCATCTTATAAATTTGAACCATTTTCATTTTATTTATAAATAAGCTACGTGTATACAAATAGTGAGCAGTCCATATGTAAAACGAAAGAATCACGGAATAGATAGAATACAGCCATGATGCTATAGGTGAATCACGTGTGATTCATATCTGCATCGGCATCTCTCACCCATATACCGTTAAAATCGCGGACAAACACCATTTATGGAAAAAAAAGAGCATCCCGGGTGTATACTTACATTAGTCATTCGTTTGGCAGGATTGACAAATCTATGTGGATGTGCAGTGTTTTTCGGTCGGAGAATAGGATCGACGACCGGAACGCCGACTAGGGTGAGCAGATCTGCTATGAGGGCGGATTTCAATCTGACGTCCAGAGGCGAGTCACAGCCGAGCGATGGCGTCAGGTTCACCTCCAGCAGCCAAGGCTTCAGGGTGTCGTCGATCAGGATATCGAAGCCGAATAGTTCTGTTTCCGTACAATATTGTGCGATTAAATGTGGTTTAATTAAAATATATAAAATTAAAGATTCCTTTAATATGTGGTTAAAATCAAATGTGTTGCATAATGTAATGAAAATATTATTTATTATATGGTAAATATCTAATAAGAAAAGAATTTTTTAGGAAATAAAATTCACAACTTATTGGATATCTAAGTAAATTCCAAGTAAATAGCTACTTTGTATACCTATACAATAATCATTCAATCTTTAGAAATATAGAATAAAAAATAAAAAAATTTTGCATTTTATTTCACGAATAGACATTTAGAAAATTCTAATGATGTATTCCAACTGCTCATTGCAATTACATCAAGCTTATTAATATGTTCATCCTCGTGAAAGTTGTCGTTAATTTATGCTTTCCGCGAGCCATTAATGATTCATCGTAAACCTTTTTTTAAAAGACCGATGTAAATAAAATTATTATTGTCATACAAACAACAAACGCGTTTTACGCTAATGAGTGTCAGACGAGTCCTTAATTATAATTGTCGAGTTTGCCAGTTTCGTATATCGAACCGCAAGTGTATATAATTATAAACACAGTGTTCCCGCACTTTATACTCGCTTTTGCCATCAATTGCTTTTCACCGCAATGCGTCGAACGAAAAGAGGGAAACGAAAGCTCGTCGTTATTTTCTTCTCAAACTTTAGCAGATTTATTACGGCTATAAACTGATTTTAATGCTTATAAAATGAAACCTATTACATTCCTGTATACACGAGATAAGCTCGTTAAAAGGAAAATTATAGTCGCTGGCGTTGTATACAAAAGCAATATTACTCGTTACAAGCGCCTCGTATATAATCGCTCTCGGAATAGTTCATCAACACGTGAGAATAGTGTGCTTATAATAGGGAATAAACAAATTACCGAAGCAAGTGTCGGGATGTTTGACAAATTGCTTGATGCCACTGACTATTCCCGATGCGGTAGCGAGTATCGACTTTATAATGATATCTTCTATTCGCTGCATGAGTAACTCTGTGTCCTGGCCGATTGATCGTAGATGCCTGAGTAGCGCCGACAGCGTCCACTTATGACCGACGTCTTCCGCATCGGGATCTTCGCTTCTGCAATAATGAATAATTTCATCCGAATTAGCGACGCTTACAAAAATAGAATGCCTATCGGATTCCTTAATTAATTCCACTTTTTCGCATTTCTCTGTGTGTGTGTGTGTTTTGCGGTGAGGTTCTGGAGGAAATGCGAATATACTCATCACTCACTTAGTTGGAGAATTAATTTGCGAGGAATACATATACCGAAACCGATAATTAATTCAGCGCTTCCAGAAATTATAATGCACGCGTGATGATTCGTACATATCCGATATTGGAGCTATATTTAGCCTGTATTTAGTAAATCAATGCTTTTTTTTATTAAATTTTATTTAATTTTTTTTTTGTTTCAATTTATTAACTTCCTTATACGTTTTGGCTTAATAAACAACAAGTAAAAAACAGTAAATAAATTAATTGAAGGATTCATTTCGTTCTAAATTGTTGACAATAAAAAGTTATATTTTAAAGAATTCACCTTACATATTTAATTTGATGTGAGCGCTTAAAGGTTAAAATTCAGAAAACGGAAAGGCCGTAATAAAAAAGGAATAAAAGTGGCGCGAGAATCACGGCTTGTTGGCGAAAAGGGGAAATATATATTATATACAAGTATACCCACTTGACGTAGTCGACGTGAAACTTGTTGATGCTGTAGTTGCAGAGGTGCATGCACGGATTCCAGACATACTGACTACCGCCATCGTATTTCACAGTCGCGAATCTCACCAGTCCCTCCTCGTACAGATATATTAAGAGCGGATCGTAGCTCGATACGGCAACGTAGAGTCGCAGATCGCACTTGTGACCGTCTACCAGCAGTGGATTGTTTATGTACTGGGCAACGATTACTGACTCGTCGGTTAGGATCTTTTCTGGCTGCAGTTTGGACAAATCAAAAATTCGTTCTTCGTTAATTTTTCTATATTTCCGATCTTGGTGTACGAAATTGTATTTACATAATTAGGCTTTCGTAATGAAATTGTTATATCAGAAGTAACATTGTTTGCTTATACTTATTTATATATTGGCAATTGCGTAATCGTCTAGTAACGAAAATGTTATGAGTGGTATAAATAAAACACGAAGTAATTTACTTTAAATACAGCGAATTTTGAAATAAAATGTCTTTGAAATCTTGTTTTTTTTTCGAAAAGTGTCGTAAAACGTAATCTCTTGTATCATATAATATAATAGTGCTATAAAAATTAAGTATAGGATTTACAGCTTGCTAAATTACAAAGAAAAATTTATTATCATAACGAGACGAAATAGAAGGATTTTCAATTTAAAATACACAATGCTGAATTCATTGTTTAAAAACCATTAATATTACAAAAGATAATTACGTCTGACAATTCTTAATAACCTTTCAAGTCATAATGAAGATCAAAACTCTTATTTTATGTTTATATAAGAAATAAATGAAGAAAAAACTCCATTTAAGTTAATACATAGTTGAAGAGAATTTTAAAGACAAATAAACGATACCACTCGTATTTATACCATATAGAAAATATATATTTCAGGAAGTAATGATGGAAAGAGAAATATTATATTCCGAGTCAACAACCTCGAACATGTTAAAATTTACTGAAATAGCAAGGTTAGACATTACCTAAGCAATTATATAATTTGTTTTCTCAAATGCATAAAAAATAATATAATCATGCTACAGAACTTGCTATTTAGATTTTATTACATATATATTATTCTATAATATTATCGATAATTATTTGCTATCGAATAACTTATTAATGCATCTAAGTATAACAGGTTTAATTTTCTTAGAGAAATTAATGTCATAACAAATAATTTGAATTGACCTGCCGAAGGTCTTTGACTCATTCATAATCCATAGGTATATATATGAAAAATTTGTAGATGAAACGATAAATGATACTATCCAAATACTATCCAGATCTATTCATATCAATTGTCAACTTGGATTTTCTGACGTATATATTATGTAAAAACTGCAAAAAAAATATATATTTTGTTTTCCTCTTTATAGATTATACAACTATAATCTATTCGATGTGCGTTCGTTACGATTATTTCCTGGAAGACCCGATTCATTAATCCGTTTGCATCCTATAAGTCGCATATAATAAGCGCATTTGGCGCGCAGACTACTAAAACTTCCCTGCACGGCGAAACAGGCCTGCGGGCAATTACGCGCTTGTAATACACAGATCTCTAGATGTATATACAGTTGTATATATAAAGATGAGAGCGGGCATCCAGGATAATACTTACACTGTTGACGATGTAGATGCCGCGTCCGCGCGAACTGGCCTTGGGCTTAACAATCCAGGGTCCGCGATACCTGAAATGAGCGGTCAACAGCTCGCGCGACTCGTTCGGCAGTAGAAACGTCTGCGGTATAAAGTCGAGATTGCGAACACCCTTGCTGCGCTGCATCGCCTCGATGTTCTTGTATAGGCGATCCTTCCGGGTTATCTCGTACGATCTGCAAGTCCAGGGTATTCCATCGGTTGTGCGCGCCTTGTGTATATATAGGAAGCGGCGGTCGTAAAATAGGGAGAGAGAGAGAGAGGAGGTGCCTAATGGTCGTCTGGCTTTTCCGAGGCCGATTACTATCTGTTTTTTTTTTTACGGCGAGAGGTAAGGCTTTTTTGTGCAGCTGACATTTTTAAGCTACGGAATATAAATGAATATGGGGAACGAGGCGCTTGGCTGCTTGGTTGATGGGTTTTATGGCTTTTTGCGTATGGCCGTGCTTTGCGATAGGACCGCGCGGGATATATAATAGGGTGAATTGTGCATTCTCTGCGTATTTACAGCTATATTGCAAAACGATTCATTTGAAAGAGTTGTAATGCTGTCGCGCTATTCAAGTATACTCATAAAACAGCAGTTATGAAATTGAGGAGTCGAAAAAGGAAAAGTATAAGAAAACACCCAAAGCATATTTTATATAGTCCCCTATTAAAGATGTAATGAAGTATCCATGCCAAAAATGGTAAAATTAAAAAAAGTATCGTATATGAACCATATCAGACAGAAGTATATACGAGCAATATTGAAGGACCGTTAGACGTCAAATTTGACTTCATTAGATTCGTTTATATATATATCTTAATTAAAATAAGCAGCTATTTTTATAAACAATAACGCAAGTTTAATTTATCATCTTTCGTTTTATTGCAAATCAGGTCGAATTTATTTGTTTGCTAATTTTTTTACAGTGATATATTAAGTAGTAAGATATATTAAGTTCGCGACTTTCCTGGCTTTAAAAAGAGAACACAATCAGTAATAAAACCAATGAGCTGCGGATTCTTTCGAAAAGACAACGCGGATTTAAATCCACGTTTTTAAGTTTTTAAGAGAACGTGCAACGCGTGCAGATAAAAAGTTCTCCTAGCTTGATCCTCTATTAAGTGAATCAAGTGAATTACATACATAAAAAGAAATGATAAAAGCTAAATGGGAGGGACGTTTTTAAAGTTCACGGTATAAAGTAATAGGTGCTTAATAATTAAGAAAAGTGTGAATTTGCATAAGCGATCGCATAAAGAGTGAGCGTATGTAAGCTTACCTTGGGAAGTGGTTGACTCTTTGATAAGGCAGGAGACTACGCAGAATATCGGGCTTCGGATGATTGCCCATCCACAGTATGTTGAATGTGTCTTCGTTAACGCCGACCTGGAACGAAAAGCAAGAAAAGGCCGTTTTGAATGTATATAATGTATAACGATGCACGCCGACCGCTTTTCACATAAATTTCGCGTGCCGTTGAACTATGTATCATTATCAAGTGTAAACGATATTAGAAAACACAGTGTCGGTGCAGCTGCTGTGCTTCGATTTCACCCGCGTCTATACATTTATATATACATATATCGCAGTAAATCGTACAGCGAAATAAGGTCGTTTTACACTTGGATAAACTCGCTCGCAAGAGTCATCGACCAGAGGCGCGAATAAAAAGAGATAATAAAAAAGCAAACTTAAAATCGAACGATTGAAGTACGCGGCATTTGACCCGATTGACGATCGATTTATATGCAAAAATTCACGTAATGATTGAATAATGATGGGGAGCCGTGACTCGGCTTCTTTTTATTTTGTTTCCTCTTCACCATCCATCTCGCGGCTATTGCTGCACAATTCAAGCGCGCGACGAACATGACTATTATAACAAGCCACCTGACCTTCCAGCCGGATCGTTTCTAAAAAGACCAAATATGACTGGTGCATAAATGTTTTTCAAAGAGTCACCACGAGAGACACGCACGTTTTCATTATAGCCTCTCGTGCGAGGAAAAATTCATGATGGATTATGAACCAGTCTCTCGTCTTATGGCTTTTGTGCAGCTATATAGCAAATAACGAGGTTCGCGCGAGGGAAAATAATAGCAGTGCGACAAGCACGATCCGTTAGTTCAACAATTTTTACAAACATTGCATGCGTTACGTGGACGCGTAGCCTTCGTCTTTTTGCTATTCCATGTTTTTTACGGTTGTTAATTTGTTTAGTCTCGACTGAGGCCATTTTTGTTTACTATGGAAAAAGATTGGCTCTGCGACTGCTTTATTTGTTTAAAGGAAAATTGTGCTCGACAACAATGAGTTAAAGGCTTGCAGTCGACCATCGCGCTCTCCGTTCTGCACAAAAACATGTACTCGAATATATATATACGCAACTGTTTACGCGACTTAATATTTATTGATATTATTTGGATTGCGCAATTGCTTTACATAAGGAAATCTGTTGAGAAGATAGTCTGTGAGTTAAGATGATGTTAATAAGAATTACAGTTTTTTGCTTCTCTTTTTTTTCTTTTTTCAAACGAAGATAAAATGGAAGGATATATATGATGAGGATGTAAAAAGTAATTAAGCGAGTTTCGTATATGGTTTCACTTTTTACAAGTCAGACATTGACTACAGCTGATAGGTGTTACCTAATGTGTGATAAGGACAGGAGCTTACGTCTAGATTATGTAAGAACCATAAAGGATCAATAAGGGACGAGGGAAGAATGCATTTGCTTTGATAAAATAAATATTATTCATTTGTATTAACTCGAAGAAAATATTCGAACTTATCACAATGAAAATTTAATTCAATATATTCTAATATTTGATGCCTTGATTAATTTGTTCTATCTTGCACTTGTTATATGTTTATTCTAATATCTACTATAATTTATTATCATTCTTTAGTTAACTGAGACTATATTATACTTTCAAAATCTGTTAAATTGCTCACTTTAAAACGTCAAAGTAGTTGCCGAGAGAATCGGAAAAGAAGAAATAACAAAAGAAAAAGAATCAATAACAGCTACACTGTCATTGGAAATTGTTGAAAATCATGAATATTTATTAAAAGATTAAATGAAATTAACAATAATGCATTTAAAAACGAATTCATTATATGAAGTGCTTGTTGGTTTCTTTTAATTACGTTGGCGTAATTACAATTGATTAACTAAAAGTCATGCATTTCTAGGCTTAAAAAGAAAAACAAACGTCTGAAACCCATCAAAAACAATTTTTCTTAGATGCCTATTATTTCATGTCTATTTTTTCATTTCCTTTTTCAAAAATACATACTATAAACAAGTATGTAAACTTTATTTGAATAAGTTTGACAATTACATGTACATACATGAAACGTATAAACATGTTCTACAATTATTAGCCATTAGAATTCTAATATTTGTACTAGTCAAATTTTGAAATCAAAGAATTAAGTTTAAAACATAAAACTGGTTTTTAATACTCTTACTATGTCTTACGTTGCTTTGGTCGCTGAAAATCTTACGTGTCAAATATTTACAGTCTCAAGCTCTCACTCTAAAAGGAATACCATTAAATGCAATTTGTCAATGAGAGGTTAGAATGGACATAATTGCATCATATTTTAAACGAATAGGCCTTGTGACACCGATACAACCGTTATAGAATTTTACGACGGTCCATATACAAACACAATCTAACCGGATATAAAAAAATCTACAGTGTAACATGTCAAGGAAATCCACATCAGCGTTATATCCTGATATGTCTGTTGTAAGTTGAAGATCTCATAAAATTAAAGAGTAAAATGTTTACCGATTGTACAACTTTATTGTAAATTTTAGTAAGAACTTGTACTCTGTATGAACCCAATAAAAATCTTGACATACCATCCTTCATTTAAAACACAATTGCATTTTTTTATACTATGGTATAAAAAATCAGACTTAATTTTGAAAGTAGAATTATTCTAACCCTTATAACTTTGAAACAGAGGACTAGCGCCCCACATGGTCTTAGTGCTTCACCTCTGGAACAGGTTGGAATGCTATCGGGCTGGAATGCTATTAGCGATGCTAGACATGCATGTAAGGCACGACCGCAACTGCTAGCGCTTCGCGCTCGCCATGGTGTCGCGATAGCTTTGCGATTCAAAGCGCGAGTATTAATTGATGCTCGCGCTTCGTGCTCGCATGTTGCTGCTGTCTCTACAACTGGTTCCACTGCTTTAATGAATCTTTAAATGAATCGTTCCTAACATACAATGTTCAATGGAGAAAAGTTTTGTTTCTTTGTGTTCTACTACTTTTACATTTAACACTTTTGTAAGAAACTAATATTTTTGATGTTAATGATGCCCAAAAAGAGGTCTATTTAACCTCATTTAATTTGTATGCACTAAGGATTTTTCGGGTGGACTGAGCTGTTGTTGAACCTGATGCGATTGAGAGGCGATGAATAATTAACATTTTTAATTAAGGACTTGAGATTCTGAAATTTAGATTTATATTGTTTTAATATTAACTTCAATATTATTACTCAGGTAACCGAATATTCTATGAATTTTTTGTAAATGCGCACGTGTCGTAAAAATATAACATTTTACTAATGGACAACTAACACTTCCCACACCTCCAGCCCTTTACTTATATTACCAATTGCTCACTTGCATTAACAATGCAATTGTTTGTATTCAAGGCTGCAGTATCGACGGTCTTAAAGTCAATACTTATAAATAAAATATTCTCATATTGTCTACAGTTATGGAAAAGGCATATGTTA
>UELV01081046.1:0-19488 GCA_900490015.1 Megastigmus stigmatizans
TATATATATATAGAAAGCGAGGAGTGGCCAAGGCGAGCGAACTTTTGCTTTCGTGCTGCGCAGGAGATGGAAGAGCGAGTGGAAGAAAAATCTGCAGGCGCGGGAGAGGCTTGTCATCCGCGGAGCACTACTGCACCGTCGTCCCCGTACCGCCTTTTCCCGATGACAGAGAGAGAGAGAAAGAGAGAGAGAGAGAGTCTTAAAAGCGCTTCAAGGTGGGACATTCCGAATATTAGGAGAGCAAAGTGTCTTTCTCTCCCAACTGCCACTACTCCCGTTCTCGTCGTAATAGCAGCAGAGACGAGGACAAAGGAAAAAGTTTTTTACTCGAGGGGCATTCATCTCGCGAGATTTAAGCGCCGTTTGTTTGGCCATCGTAATGACGCTTGATGAATGGAAATTTTCGAAAAGTGTGTACTCTCTCTCTCTCTCTCTCTCTCTCTCTCTCTCTCTCTTCCTCGCTATCTCTTCTTTGGTGCACTCTTTGACCTTTTCGTCGCGAGAGGATGGACACAGAGGAGAACAGCGAGAGAGGGAGAGACAGAGAGAGAGAGAAAGTAGAAGGGAAAGAGCAGGTATTTGCCATAAGGTATTCTCAAGACAGTTTTCGTTCCTACGTTGAAAATTCAATTTCGGTGCTTTGGTAAGTGCTCCGCGAATTGTAGATTTAATAGTTGCAAGGATAGTCACGGAAAAATCGATTCTTTCTTTTACCGTTTTAATTTAGTGTACTTTTTAATTACGTCGCGAGTAGTCGCTTAATGATTTAGCAAAGAATTTAGTACGGTCAAGCAATAAAATTGAATCATTGAAATTTGTGAACTGTATAATAATGGTTCAGTAAATTACTTAGAGATATTAGGCCAACTCTTGTCTTGGTATTGATGTAGTAAACTCGAATTTAGGTATTGATTCCGGTAAATTTTGTAATGGTAAGGGTCTTGCCGTAACAGGAATTTCGTAAGATCTTGATAGACAGTGTTGTCAAAATCAAAGTCTTAGTCAAGTTAGTTTTGATATAGTCTACATACATAATTAACGGTTTTGGTCTGCGGTATAGCTTATTGGTTTTCAACACAAAGCAAGACGATATAACGATGTTTCATCGCATCGCGGGAAATACTAAATTGAATATTTTGTTTGTTAAAAGTGATATTTTTTTATAAGTTAATGGCAACATTTTGTCCTTTAACCGACTATTGTAAATGGTATTGTTATAGATACTCAGAAACTTGTTACTTCTCAACTGTAATCCTTGAGCGATCTGTTGATTGACCCACGCGGCCAGAGAAATATTTGCGCTCTTTTCCTCTCGTCCGCCACATTCTCGAATTTCGATTCTACACCGTACTGATAATAACGTGGATCAAGAGATGTATCAAGCTATTGATTGAACGTCTTATAGACTGGTCTCGATACCACCTCTTCGCTTCTTGTCATGCTAGTTTACCCTGATTTTTCATTTTTTCCCCATCTGTTACGTACACGGTTCCGTATAAACATTTTGCTGCTCGTTTATTTATAGATACAAATATGCAGCCCTTCGAACTATTTCAACTTGCTTGAATTTCATTATAATAATATGATTGTCTTGCCAAGTTTTGTAGAATAAACATTTCAATAAACATTTTTTATAGTACTGATTATTGCAAGTGAATGAAAGAGTCACTACAGAAAAAACGATTTCTTGTGCTCGATTTTATTTCACTTATTCTTTCAGTAAGAAGCTATTAAATGTTTATTCTTAAACATTTAGAGTAAATGTAGCTGATTTACTTGATTATTTCAAAAAATTATCATCTGAAGAAGTATATTTTAGTAATGCTTTCTTCAATTACCTTTAGATATTTTAAATATGATCCATAATTACCATTAATAGAAAATTAACAAAATGCAATATTTAAATGTGTCTGACTTATTTTCGTTAAATCTACTTAAAAAAAAAACTGCAATTATATTTTGTCTAGTAAAATGAAATATTTACCAGTTTAAATCTTTGGTTAGTAGACATTGAAATAAAAAAGCAAGTCTGTTTCAAAAATAATTATATTTTGATTTGAAAATGAAAATGTTAGCCTCAACCTTGGTACATTTCATAAAATCGTAATTTTGAGGTTGTGCTTATTTTTATTACATAATTTATTATATATGTTGTACTAATAAAGTATTTTCCATTATTATTAATATTAATCTTTCCAGTAGTTGTAGCAGTGGCGGTAATTTTTTTTATTAATATTTGTCTTTCTAGTATGATTATTGATATATGAATTTATAAATTTATTATTCCACTTATAACAGTGACGGTAATATTTCAAGTATAAGCTCCCAGGTGATTATCCCATCGAAATGTACAAAGTTGACGCTCTTTGCCCAAAAAGGAGTAAACTCTCAAGTTCTCTTTATAAAATAATCAGTATTAACTTCTCTATCTCGGAGTGTATTTTTATATCTCGTGCAAAGCCGACATAGTCGTTAAGTGAAAAATAAAAAAGAAAAAAAAAGGACAAACTAACAAAGAAGCGAAACGAATGCAAACATTAATTAGAACGGCGAAGTTAATTCTTTTGGAGCGCCCAAGCTCAGCAGATTATCGCATTGTGACAATGCTCGTACGAATGCAGCAGCGAGAAAAGGAGGTTATAGGCGGAACAACAATGCTAATAGTGCGATGGAAATGAAAATGACGAGGCGACGAGGAGGAGGGAGTGGGGGAAAGAGGAAGGGTGGAAAGAAAGGAGGGTCGGGAGTGAAACTGGGAGGGAGAGAGAGAGAAAAATGAAAGTAACAGAAAAAGAAGAGAAAGGGAGCGAGAGGCTGGAGTGAGGGAAAAAAAAGTCGGTTTTCTCAGCTCTTGCTTAGGTTTGGTGCAAGCACGCGCTCGTTATACACTCGTCAAAATACAGAGCAAAGGAAAACTTTCCTCGACGTCGACGACGACGACGACGACAATGAAGCCGACGCACGCGCGGCAGGCTCGATTATCGTAAATGGCTTCGGTTCCCCCAGCGATGGCTTCTCCATTTTTCCTTCCTCCCACCGCGCTTCTAGCTTTAATTTTGTAATTCTACGGCTAGTTACATAATTATTATATCTCACGCGTATGGCCAAGCTAAATTGCATTCGGTCTAACTGCTAAGGCTTGAACAATTACGAAAATCACAATTGCGTATTAATCGATGGCTGACGTAAACTAGAGCATAAAAAATAAGAGTGGTGGTTTTGTTAAAAAAAGAAAAATCTTATTTCAAGGAGGTTGTCAAGGGGCTTGTGTTGTCTGAATAAGCTCGAAATTCATCTACTAATTTTCTGTCATAGATTTACTATCTATGTCCATTGGCAAACTTCAGAGTGAATTTTCTTATCATGGTTAAATTTTGCTTTAATCGACATAGCTCTGTTTCCTTTTCATATTCATATACATGTTTTGGACGATGCCCTTTATGGGTAAAATTACATTTTAAAATACCTACTTTTATATAATCAAAGCAGCTTTTAAATGCCGGGTAATTATTTTAAATAATTAATATTTTATTAGATTTTATAAACTTTTGCAAGCTACAAAATAGTAAAACCTTTTTATTATTTAATTAAATCCCTCTTATAAAGTTAAGCTTGTAATTTTTTTTTGTAACAGAGACTTAATTTCTACTTGTTACAGTGTAAGAGGGATTTAATTCACTGGCTTATCACTTTTTTCAATCTAAAAAAAACACACCGGTGTATTAACACACTAAATATAAGGCTTACCAAAAATTAAAAACACTCGTACAGAATAATTATGTGTCCGGCAAGCAAAAAACGTAATTCGGTGCTCACACATCTGTCTAGTAAATTTTGTGTATCCGCGCTTAAGTGTACTCGGAAAATTTAGGTGATTGCACAGGCGGCAATGCGGCGATGTACAAAGGCATGCACGAGCGATCCGTCGACGTTCAGAGGGAGCGTATAGAAAAAGGATAGGCGTGGGAACAAAGGGCGCGGATATCTATTCCTGCCAAGCGCGGAAACGAGCGTCGCGGTCTTTGATCTCTTGACGGATCGCGGAAACGTGCAATCGGCAAACACATCACACGGTTGTATAGGACTTGCGGTAAGACAGACGTAATGTGCAGTATTGAGTTACATTTACGTCTGACGCAGATGTTTGGACTTTTATGGCGCGGAACAACGTCTTGCGTTTAAGCTATTATTCTATGGAAGCATTTTGTTTTCTCTAATATGAATGACTATTGGAAGGTATGTTGATTAAGTTACTTAGAATATAAAAGTTGCGTGGAAGCATGCAGTAAACTTTAGTAACATAAATTTCACATTCTTTACTTATTAACATTAACAAGGGCCGGTAAGTGAATAATTTATTTTAACAGTAGTGTTTTTAAGCTATCGTAATTATCAAAAATAATTACTAGTTATGTAATAAACTATATAACTGTAATAGATACCGCGATAGCATGTGTGATATTGCATTAATTTATTAATTACTTTAAATTATGGATAAAGTATGTTGAAAAGAAATATTTAAATTTTTATATTGTAGTTTCCAATTCGTTTCAAAACAATCTTTCATGGTTTCTATATCTATGTCTATCGATTGGAATATCAAATAGATATTCTCATCATTAGGAAAACCATTTACAGTAAACTGAAAGCAACTCTTTTCACATTGAACAGTTTTGACACTTTTTTAGGCCATTGTCATTGTCAATGTAATTGTCGTCAACTGTTATAACTCTGATGAAAATGAAATTGTATTTAAAAAAACTATTAGAATAAAAGTAATATAATAAATTATTTACTAGTTAGACTTGAACTTTTTTTCTAATTGACAAGATCTATTTTTTTAAATTATTACTGGTAATTTGATTATACTTATAACTTTATTTAAACTAACTGCTTATCAGAATATCAAAGATCGTTTAAGATAATGGAAATAAAATAAGCCAAAAAAATAGAATTGAAGGATACATTAAAATTATTCTGTATAAAATATTATTTCAACTTAATGAAATTTAATTTATTTAAAAAGAATTTTATGCATGAAATTCTTTTTCCTGACAAAAAACAGTTAGGGTTTTATCGTTTCTTAAGCATTGATTCAACATGCACTTTTCCTCTATTTATTAATCTATTAAGAAAGTCATTATCATTATATGTGTTTTCATCGAAGCTATATTATTGATTATTATTAATTTTAAATGGATGGCACCAATACAATGACTTAATTTTGTAATATAGTGGTACTAAGTCGAATCAATAACAATGGCTGTAAATTATAGCTTTATTATTTATCAGCATAGTAGGATCATTATAGCAATAAATCATTTTACGCGTGTAAAGCTCTCACGAAAACCATTTTTAATGGCATAATTTACATTATAAAATATTTATCAGCATTGAATTTTGAAATTGTAAAAAACAAAACTTTAAAAATTACAAATTGTTTTTATAAAGAGGAGCCGACTTGAAATTAAGAATATTACGTATTTAATTATTTCATATTTAAAGCCAAATATTTTTAGTAATCAGGATATTCTAAAAGCTATATTGATTTTAATATAATAATTTTATTTCATAAATATGTTTCATAATTATTTTATTATATTAAATGATGTATAAAAATTTTCATGTAATGAATTGATAGTAGAGTAGGTTCAAAATTAAATGATGAAAGTATCTATAATGCAGTAAAACTACCTTGCTGGTTTAATACAATTTTTACCAAAAGTGAAAAAGCAAGGGAAAAACTCTTGGATCGAAAAGTTATTTCCGTTTGGTACACGAATTTATTGCTAACTCATTACAATGTGATTTTTATTATTTCCTTATAACATATTTTTACAAACAAAGGGCCAGGGTGTTCATCGACATGTTCGACACAGTATTATCTAATCTAACATTTTTATACTAGACTTCGACTTTTAAGCATTTTTTTCTGACTATTTATAATGTATCGTAATTATTTGAATTGTACAGTATGAAGATTTACAAATTGTACTGTTATAGTTATGTTTTGCATAAAATTGTAGATATCGACAATTCATGTTCAAAGGTGTCTCGGTGTTGGTAATGATTTTATAATTATTACTCCAGTCACTTCACTTCATCCAATATTAACTATTGACATTTCTTTCGCACTGTTTTTAAACCTTCGCAAATTTGTCATAAGCCATTTTCCGTCTGTATGTTAAATTATTTAGATTTTTAACTCCATTCGCTGCGGGACGCGTATTCAAAATACAAACTTTATGCAACTCTAATCGAGAAAACTTTCTGCATAATGCATTTGCACTTCGGAAACTTTTATAATGGACTTTGAAAAATTGACGCCAAACTCCAGCCTTTTAATAATGTAAACATTTGTATAACGCTATCTCATTAAATTACGAACGCCCATTAAATTCAATACTCTTCCTATTAATTATAGGCGAGGAAAAGTGCACGTTTAACGGATTTCTTCCCAAGTCAAAGAAACGATGGGCTTCGAAATCACCGAAGATATGCGCGAATTTTGGTGCTAAACACTATAAATTAATACAAACTCGAAGTAATTGTCCAATAGGATGAGTCCAATTGCAGTTTTGCTATAAGAGGAAAAGAAAGCGAGACAGAGTAAAAAATTGGAGATTTTTCATTACGCAGTGATAACGAAAGGGGGAAAGGCAAAAAAAAAGGATATAAAGGCAATCGGCTATTCGCTTCGATCGGCGCGCTCGCGTTTCCCTTTTGTTCCGTGCGCCGATCGTTCCTCGGATTCCCGAAGCTTTTAAAGCCTCGAATTCGGTCCGATACTCCTTCCTACTTTCTCTCATGCATTTCACATGGTCCTCTCTCCTCGCGCTGCCTGACCTACAAAAATTCTCAACCCCTAGTACAGATATACAGATGCTGAGGAGAAGAAAGAAAAAGGGAGAGGAAGTCTACGGGGGTGGCGTCGAGCGCGACACTCTCAAATCTTTCCCTCTATAACGTAGGCATATTATCCCCTCGTTTTATATAATCGCTCGAAGCGCGCACAGCTCGCTTTCAACACTTTTCAAACTTTGAAAGCTCCCACTCGAGGCGCTGCTCTTTAATGAATTCGAATGTATTGCTCGTGAGCGATGGGTTTGCTGAATTATCAATTTAACCTCATTAAAACTTAACGGGATACGGTAACTTTATTTCCTCGATTATTTTTTGTTTCTCTTGTATATTTTCCACTTCATATACACGAATTGACAAATAACAAGTAGATTTAAATAATGAATAATGGAGATGATTAATTTAAATAATTTTTAACTTTCGATACGCAATTTATTCGAAATCTATACAGCGAGACTGTCTAGCTTATGTTAATTTGCGTAAAATAATTCATTTGCAGAAATTAAAAATTCATATGCGATACAATTGAAAAGTATAAATTTATTCAAATAACCAAGTTAAATGAACGTATTGACTAGACCGATCGGTCAGTTGAATTCTCGACACACTCTTCCAATCAAAAACTTAAATTACAAGTCATCACCTAATCCTTTCTGTTTATATATCGCAGTACTCAAAGCCTCTATCGCAAATACATATATATATATATATATATAAATTTCGCGAGCATATTCGATCCTGACGATAAATCACACCGGACATTCTCAGATTTCATTATCCAGGCGTCTTATATTGGTCGGCAATTCACATAGAACGGAATCGTATAAAGTCGAAGTAATTCCACCCCTTTCCTCCCGGCGATGCAAGATCGTCGATTCATCGATACTTAACTGGCGCTGCACGCAAATCCGGTCCTTCTTTCGTCGCGACTTGTCCCATACTCTCTCAGCTCTCCCTTCCTCTCTAAAGACCTGCAAGGAAGAAAAATAGAAAGAGAAAGAGAATGAGGCGTGGGGTGGAGGTGGAAGGAATCGTCCTATTCGACGGTACGCGTTTGTCGAGCAGAGCGCGTCCCGTTTGATTTATCGAACAATTACTTTTTCTCCGTACGTATAAAAAGCGAGTGAGCGAGAGAGTAAAAGAGAGAAAGAGGTGGATGCGTGGGAGGGGCGCGTAGTAGTGTAGCAGGTCTCTCTCGTCCGATCGATCGCTTGAGCGCGTGGTCCTCTCTCGGCTTCGCGCACTACTCTGGCGAAACTGCACACCAGTCAAGGAGCTACCGACGCCCCTCTCTCTCTCTCTCTCTCTCGGTGCGCCGATGAAAGATTTCTTTCGGACAAATCCATGCGCTCTCGTTGGAGTTCCACGGAATTTCGCCTATAGGACGACACTAGGCCGGAGTCGCTTCGTCGACGATTACTTTCGGTGGAGCCCTTTTTATCCTCCCTGCTCGAGCAAATAATTAACTGCCCCTGTCAAGCGTGTAATATATGTTCCTATCGTGCGAGTAGAAAGAGACTGATACGGTCAGACGTCGCGGTACGTAAATGATTCTTAGGGTTTCGGGTATATTATATCTTTCGATTTGTTTTTTATTTTACGTGTAATATGTGTGGAGAATATGCTTTGATTATAAAGAATGTTGTAGTTCAGTAAGTTGGTATTTGTTAGAATGCGACAATGTTCAAATACTGATATTTAATATTTAATTATAGTTATTCATTAATTATGAATAAATATGTATTATATTTAAATATTAACTATTATAATTGAACTTGATTTTATAACAGATTTTTCAGTTGAATTCAAGTCATTAAAAGACAGGGTGACATGTATGACCTTCGGATTTAACAAGTGGATCGATTACACTCTAAAAGGCATATAAAATACACGTGTAGAAAGAAGGGAAGAAATTGCTCTTGTATTCGACGATTGATATCGTATTAGGACTAACTCGAAAGTCTGGCAGTGCGAGCAGCAGTCCGTTATAATTTTCGGTGTCGTTTAACGCGAATCGACTTCCGCACAGTTAGTCACGCTTCTTCGATCCGCTTCTCGAAACGGGTCAGGTGACGGCGGAATCGAATTTTCTCCCTCTCTCTCGGCTTTCTTCTCGCGCTCGCTTTTTCTGCCTTTTCATTTTCTGGTAACGTAGGCGCTTTTGGCACTAGAAACGCGTTATCTCGGGACTCGTTAATTAATGCTTATCTTCTTCTTTTTTTTCATTCTACCTCTCTGTCTGTCTGTCTGTCTGTTTCTCTCTGTCTCTCTGTCCCTCCCTCTTTCTCTCTCTCTCTATTGTGCTCTACTAATCTTCTGTCCTTTATCATGTTTACTTATTGTCGGGACAAAAACGAATCGGTTCAAACCTCTTTTACGTTCTAATGTTTCAGTAGCTTATTGGTTCCATTCAGCTTAAGATGTTTTTTTCAGAGTTGAAGTCTATCCAAGATTGACAATCTTGAATTAACTGATTTACTTTCATTTTTAGATTGTAATATTAAAAATATTTGCTACGGTATTCGGATAGTAGATGCTTACATATAATGTAACGATTCTGTTATTCCAGTAATCGGTTAAACCAAATAAAATTCACTTAAGTGCAGGATACAATTATTTATATCTAACAAATTTATTTACATATTACGTAATTCTATTTATATATCGCAGCGTCAGATTATGCATAACATAGAAAATGCATTCAAAAGTCTAAGCCAAAATAACTTGTATAGAAATCCCATAAGGAGTTTACTATGTAGAGCATAATTCAAAAGTTCAGTACCTGCATATATATTGGAACCAAGTTTAGATCTGGATTGTGCTAAGAGCCGCAGAAAAGTTTTGTGTATCTTCCTATTTGGTAGAGAAACCAATATAAGGACATTATTTTCACAAACAAACAGTATATTTAGCCTATTTAAAACTAAAGACCTTCGATATTTAATTATAAACTTTGTACAAAGGACCCAAACATATTACATTTAGAGCCCTCCGACAGAGTTATACAATTATTCATTTCAACAACTTGTTTAAATAAGAATTGTCCTAATTCGAAACAGTGAAATTATGATATTTAATTATTTAAGTTTTTTTATTTGTTCCATGAAATTTACAATTTTGAATGAAATAATTTAGGAAGAGTGCCAGTTTGCTTTCGTAGTTAAATTTTGGTTGAATTTGAAAGATTTTCAGAATGATAGATATAACGCAGTCGAGGTAAATTGTATTTAATTGAAATGGCCTCTACCCTTGCATAAATAAGAAAATGTTTTTAAATAATTTAAATTGAGATAGTATCATTAACCGTTAGCAGGGAGAAGTCAAAATAAATTGAATCTAAAGAAAAAGCTAAATGACTGGTTAAATAGAAAAGAGGAGTGAATTGGTAAAATAAAACTTGGCAATTGTAAAATTAGTATAAAATTGAAAGAAATGTCTTAATGCTTCGCGGATAAATATGCGAACAAATTCATTTTCCAATTAAGCAATTAGGGTTCATTGTACATTAAATGAGCAATGAAAGATGAGACGTGCAATGAATAACAATGAGAAGCTGCAATTGGAGAGAATCTGAATAAGTGCTCGAATCAAATAAATGGAATTCGCGGTATGGCAAAAATACAGTATATTCGCTAAATATATCGAGGTCCATTTAAACAAGATTTGGGAATTTCCAAGTTTATTTTAAAACATACAACAGTTAGAGTGTAATTCGAACTTTATTTAAATAAAAGTCTCATATTAAGTTCCATTTCAGTTTATCAATTCTCACGAAGTATGTATATATTTTGCACCAACTACTTAATTTTTGTTTTTAATCCTGTAAGCGGTCCAATTAGTTTTATCCTTCAATTTTATATACACATTAAAGAAGTTAATACAAGGCTTAACTCTAATTTTTGTCTACGAATAAAAAATTTCCTAATATACCTGTTTAAATCATCGAATAAAATGATTCAAATCAAGTGTACATCACTCGTTTTACAATAAAATATTCCCATCATAGCCAACTTGATCCCACTTTAAGACATAGTGCTTATTAACCAAGTTCTGCTCCTGCACGTAGTCAGCATTCGCTGCTTTCGCCAACCCCTCCCCCACGTCTCCCCCCACCAGTTAAATCGTTATTTCGGTCCCGAAAATTCCGAAAGGGCGGAGTTTAAAAAAAACTGTACCGTGCGTCGGATGAAAACAGGTATATAAAGGGCCCCCGAGAAAAAGAATGGATCTTTAAATCCTGCGCCACTAAACTCGCGCGCGTGGATTCTGCAATCCAATATCGAAATATACGCGGACAAAACCGAAGAGTCGAGACTGTGCGGAGGCGCGGCGTATAAAATCGCGCTCTCTCACGCACACACACACGCATACACACGTACACACGCCTCGTCTGTGCATATATGTAGATGCAAGTGGGAAAGCGCGCACACATATATATGTATACAGATGAAGAGAGAAACAGGGAGAGAGAAGGAGAGAGAGAGAGAGTGCGTATTGATCTCTCGCGAGTCTCTTCTAACGCGCGCTTACACAGAGGCCGCGAAGGTCCTCGAGCTTTCTCTCCCTCTCTCTGCACTCTCTGCTCTTCCTTCTCTCTCCCTCTCTCTCTCTCTCTCTCTCTCTCTCTCTCTCACTCTTTGCAGCCGTTCTTTCCCGATAATTTTCACGTAATGGACGCGAGAGAGAGGGAGAGAGAGTGAAACGCGATGATGAAAAGTGGGGGAGGAAGGTTTGCGGAGTTGAAGGGTAATGAATGTCGATGGATTCTCCTTCTTTCTCGGTCCTTCGCTTTTTCCACGCTTCTTCTTCTTCTTCCTCCTCTCGTTTCTTTTTCAAAAAGGCATCGATTTTTGAGATATGATTGCACAGCACATCAACCCTGCCAGTTTACACTTCGCAAAAAGGGTCGACGCGAAAGTGCAATCCACTAATTGGTGTGAGCTTACCAAAAAGTTTTTCCTGGTTGTGATTTCCAATTTTCAATGGTTTTCGTACTTTCTGAGGAGAAAAAATCTGTGCATTGTTCTACGTATACGTTTCCTGTATAATCGACAGTTTGAGTTTTTTACGGATTAAAAAGTCGAATAAGAGGAGTGATCTATCATTTACAGTAAAATAAAATCGATATGATATTTAATTATTAAAAAAATATATTTATAAAAAACAAGTCGCAATATCGAGAATAGGATTTGTGATTACGGACTGTTTGAGCCAACGAAAAATAAAGTTTCTTCTCGCTATGACAATTATAATTTAACAGGAACAAGTTGGGGGTCCATTAATTTAAGTGTGAGTATTTTACTTGGATTATTATATAGACCGGCTACGGATCTCAGGACTTGAAATGACGTAATAACGGATAACAAAATTTAGAGCTAATCATAGAGTCACTGAAAGTTTTATAAAAGTACGCATGCGCTGAGTTCTAGCCAAATAAAAAAGTTTCTAATAAAGAGCGATTTTTTTTTTATAATATAATTCCATTTATGATGGGCATTAATGTGACTTTGGAAAACTTGTAATTTTTATATCGAACGAAAATGGCCTATTTCAGATGCTTTCCCTTAATTTTTGAATTAAGGTATTTAAGAAGAAAAAAGGTTCGGTCTTAATTGACGAAAAATGCTAATTCTTCTGATTAAAAAATTTCAAGTGTTATGTTTGCCCCATTATAGACCACCATTAGCGCAGAAGTCCTAGCGTCCCAGAACCCATCTAATTCATAACATAACGTTGAAATACGAATAAAAGTAAGAAGGCACTCTTTATTCACTTTCAAAGTTGAAAATGGCGGATCCAAAATTTGAAAAACTGTTCGATCTTCGTGAAAGGTTACATCTGGGAGATTTTTGGGTCACCGAATACACGTTTGCATTCAGTTTTTCAAAATTCACAACAGCTGATCCACTATGGCTGACACTGTTTCTGTTTGCTTCTTTTGCTTGAGAACTCTCAGAAACTATGTAGTTCGTAGCGTAATATTGTAGTATAGAGAATGTTTAAGTAATAATATTACGTCAAGACGTGCGAGAGAGTTCTTAAGCAAAAGGAGCAAGCTAAAACGAGTTTGGTTCGAATAACGCTATTTTTCAGAAATTTAGTAGGCCATATTGGATGTGCGGTTGTGAATTTTGAAAAACTGAATGCAAATTTGTATTTAGTGTCCCGCAATGATTTAAAAACAGCAGGGTTTAAATGTAATTCCAATCTTATTGGTTCTATTGTATTTTACTAGATGGCTAAAACAATACATTTTTATTACATAATAATTTAAAAGATTGAACATTTCTTTGTTAAAGTACAAGTAAATTAACACGGTTATTGTTATTTTTTAAACTTGATTTATAAACGCACTCTCCCTATAATTTAGGAGCTTAAAAAGTCGAAACAAAATTAGGGCTACGCTCTACTACAATTTTCTCTGTTTCATTTACCACTGAAGCGTACGTGCAAAATAATACGCTTAATTTTACTTAAAAATAGATATGTTTTTTTTTTATAAATTTAAAAATGAGTTTTACAAATATCTATTTTGACGAATGATTTTCTAAAAATTATTTTCAACTTCTTATTTCGAGGAGATAACTGGACGGGTCCTGGATTTTCTTGAATCTTTTAGGAATTACATTTTGTGTAAAATAATGAAACCCGTGGATCAGGGTTTTATTGAATATGAGATCAATATATTCACCACTTTGTATGCTCATCATGTACATGTGTATATATATATATATAGTTTTTTGGTATCTATGGATATATACTGATGCAAAAATCAAAATGAATTGGTGAATATCTTAATTTTCTAGGCTCATTCAATAAAACGTCGGTTAACGGTTCACATTATTTTGCGCAAAAAGTAATTCCTGAGAGTTTCAAGGAAACACAGGACCTGCATGTCTGCTAATCTCCTTGTTAGTGAAAAATTGAAAATGAGAGAAGTTTAGTATACCAAGTTGACCTATTAAAAGGATAAGAAAATTGACCGCTTTTAAAAAAGTACACAACTTGTCATGTAAGCCGAATCTGAAAAAAATCGATTTCTCTACGACGATCCAGTCCTTTTTTCATTTTCATCTATAATTCTTTCCTTTCGCTGTTCACATGTGCATAATGAACTTTGTTGTACCTTCACATGACTTCTTAATCTGACTACTAAAAATTGAAATATCAGTTGTAGAAAAAAGACGCGCACGCGCTTGTGATTTATCTCGTCCATTTGTACATAAAAGTTTCATTATAAAACAATTTCGCGCCCGATTACCCAGTAAATTTCATTTTAACAAAAGACTAGGTATATTATTTCTGAGAGAATAATCGATTCAAAAATTAGGATTAAATGAAACAAAACTTAGGAGCAGGAGAAAAAGAGACGAAAGGGAGAGAGAGAGAGAGAAGAAAGAAAAGATGGAGGTAAAATTCAATTTCACGCGCCAAGGCACTCATGATTTGTCCCGTCCCTCCTTCCACACACATACGCACACACACACGCCGTCCGGACTGAAATATCTGAACATCTTTTGCCAACACTCGCCCGTGAAAGAGCGCAAGAGAGATAGCGAAAAAGCCAGAGAAAGAGAGAGAGAGGGGGAGAGTGAAAGAGTCTCATGTGAGCACGCGAAATTTCACCACGGGGAGTCTTTGCCCGGTGCACGCGCAGTTGCCACGGCTGATTCGAAGGGAAGCGTATATATCTAGAGGCGAAAGAGAAAAAGCGAGAGAGAAGAAGAAGAAAAAAAAAAGGAGAGCAGGTCTGCGTGCAGTGCAGCGCCGCTGCTGCTGCTGCTGTGGGTCATCTGGGGAAAAGCTCGCCGGTTGCCCGCCGCGAATTAATCATTTCAGCCTGCACATAACCCGATATAGCCAGCTTGGCTTTTATTATGAGAATGATAAGCGACAGTTCGAGACACACTTTCATTGTGTCAACTCTACTGTTTCTTTTCTAGGTAATTTTGAATTTTGACGCATAGACTGTTGTTGAGATGAAGGAATGGGCTTTTTTAATTGTCGTGAAGGGCTAAATCCCTTCGACGATGGCCATCGTTTTGGCTGAGAAACTTATAAACTTAATATTTACTTTGTTCAAGTTGTTTGAATTAAAATTTTTAGTTGAGCAACAACCGCTTAATATATTATTTTGACGCGCGTATAATTAAATTAGAAATGATAAAAACTTCGGAGTAGTGCATTCTTCAAACAGCTGATAAACATCTAAATATACAAAGACCATCCGTGAAATTACTTTTATTTTAGATAAGATTTTGTGACTGCAGAAAGAGAGAGAGAGAGAGAGAGAGAGAGAGAAAAAGAGGGTTGGGGACAGGGAGGAGCTGGAAAAGAAACGCAGGAGCAGAAAAAAGGGTAAAAGGAAGCCAATATTTGCGCGAGACCAACAAAAATCCTAACGAAATTCCTCGTTCCACTATTTCTCGGCGACTTTCTCTCTTTCTCTCTCTCTCTCTCTCTCTCTCTCTCTCACTCTATGTATATATATATATCAGTCTAGCTCTGGTCTAATCGCAAACAGGGAATAGAGTGGTGGAACACGTGAACGCACTCACCTGGGACATGTGCTGTGGTCGGGTAGCCGTCGACGCCATGTGCACTACCGTGGCTCGCGGCACTTTAAAGCCGTCCTCGGGCTCGTCCGGTACCGTTGTCACCTGCAAAAATCAATCGTGCGCCAGAGACGCTCGGTTTAATTATCGAGAGCACCACCAAATCCCTCGATGGCTTAACAACAGAGCGAATGCGAGTTGCAACGTACTTTTTTTCCAATCACTGATGCATTATGCATGTGTGGGACGAGTGCCGGAAATATTTATTTTATAAAGTGACATTGCATTGCTGACTCGGCTTCGCTCTCTGTTCTGCATGTGCACTTGCTTTAAACTCTAATTTTTTTCGTCATTTCTTTATTTGGTTAATCCGTCAAATGTTTTATTTTATTTTATTTTAGCTCATTTTCTTTGATGCTTCTATGTTCTGTTCACGATGGAACTATTTTTTTCCGAATATTTAAAGAATCTTTATTTATTGATCGGCGGCTCGATCGGCACATAAGGATGGGCTCGTAATCCAAAGAATTCGGGTTCGAGCCCAAGCCTCGGCCGATTGACACAAGCACCTCTGATAGCATAAATTTAGGATGACTTTAAAAAAAATAATAATTTGAAATTTTCAGTTTTGAGATGCATATTTTATATAATATATGTTTATTATTGATGAATTTTCAACAATATACTATTACGTTATACAGTTGAACTGCATACATGTTTGAAAGTAATTAAATTAAGTATATGCGTACGTAAAATACATTGATGCACCTATATATAACAAGCAGCTTTATATTAACAGCTCAGGCAGATGTTATTAATACAATGATTCATAAGCAGCTATTTACTTTCTAAAGCGTGTTTTAAATAGCATGCATTATTCTGATCACTTAAACAGCAAGGAGTTATTAGTTTCCATTCTCAAAGTATAAATACTATTATATATTGAATTTCCTATGGCATATAGTTGAAAACCGCAGTTCCAGAATCTTCCAGTAATAAAAAGTGGCGATGGGTTGCAATAAGTTTCACTTTATAACTATTTCATGAAATCTTTAGACTTAAGAGATAGCTCGGCTCCGATATATATATATATATATATATAGATTTCGGGGATATCTTCAATATCTTGAAACGATCATTAATTACGGAGAGGTCGCAAGTTTTCAACCTGAAGAAATATGGAGCGTGGAATCGTTTGCTCTATTTTTCTCGTGCAATTCCCGACGAAAGGGATAACTAAGCGAAACTGACAGAAGTTTCGAATTTTTCCTCGCAGCTGCAGCCCTGCTGCACCTCCAACTGAAGAGAAATAGCTAGAGTATGCTAAATTATGTCAAGATGTTTCGGGAATTTTCTTTTGGATTCGTGTGCATATTCCCCCGACTTGCAAATCTTCATAAATCAACGATTGATGTGCTATTGTTTCTATTTTATTACATTCTCATATAATTACTAAATTCTCATATAATTATTAAATTCTATATTTTTTTCAATATACTGGGCTTGCAATACGATAAGGGAAGATTTATCACAGTAAAGTAAGTTATTTCCATTTTATACACTTTTGATTGGTAAGAAACGAATTGGTTAAATATTTTTGGTAACTATATAAAATCTATATAAAAATATCAGTATTTTTTTATCATGGTGACAATAATTTTTCCGTATTCAAGAGTCATGAACCATCTTGAAAAAAATACTATACATTACAAAGTATTCACTCGGCAAACTCCAGGAAAAAAGCAAGCAGCTTTGCTTTTTGATATTCCAAATTGGATCATCATCCCTTTCGCTTAAGGAAAATCAATCATGGCGCACGCGCGCGTCCATAAAACCGATGGAAAATGACTATCTCGTAAAAAGCGGTAGGGGCGAGCGCATGGCAGTGAACAATTGTAACAATTTGGCAGCGATCGCTCGCTGCAAGAGAGAGTAGAAGAACAATGGCACACGCAGAGCCTGAAATTTCAGCGCAACGCCAGAGTCGTCGGCACAGCTCTCGCAGAGGCTTTTACGGCGGCGTCCTGAGTTTAACGAGTGCGCATCATTGTTCAACGACTGTCATTAATTCGAACACGGACTTTAATGGCAAATGCCACGGCGTTATTTTTGCCTCATCGAGCTATAGTCTCTCTCTCTCTCTCTCTGTCTCTCTCTCTTTTCTCTCTCCTCTTTCTCTCTCACTCTCTCTCCTCTCTCTCTCACTCTCTCTCTCTCCTCTTTCTCACTCTCCCATATATATAGAGGGAGAGTATTACATATATATAGAGGGAGAGAATATATATATATATATATGTATATTCTTCATATATACACTCCTACTGCAGCTCCACTTTAAAAGCTGGCGCAGTGCATTCTCCTCTGCAAGTCTTGTATTGCAGGGCGAAAATGATTTTGAACTGGTGTAAGATTCCTATAGAATTAAATTATATGATTTTGAAAAAATACGCTTATTATGCTTATCTTTTTCACATAAAGCAGGATAGTCATGATACCTATAATGTTTCGAACTCTGGTAGAAATGTTAAAGAGTTTCTAATCAGTTTTTAGCCAGTTTTTTTGCTTATATTGAATTTTCACTAATATCTCTACTTTAGGTATCCGTATAAAAACTAAGCACTATATAATTGAAAGCTAGTTAAACAGAGAATAATACAATGCACGGTATAGAACATTCCATTAACACATTAACAAATAAAATTTGTCAATTTTCTAAAAGGACAAGCTTTATTAACGCTAACACATTACTCTGAATATACACGAAATAAACTTTAGCCAGGTATTGAAAGTAAAAAAGACCTTTTTGATTGCTTATCAAATTATATAAATATACTAATAAAATCGATTGAGATTCAACTAACCAATCGATTACTTTATTTTTAGACGTATCCGCCCAGAATATGTTGACGTATATTTCATAATTTCGATAAGCCAATGTATTAGAAGTCGCTTAACGTTAATTACGACTTTCAGTAATTTATTGCAGTTTCTCGCCGTCTATCGAGTATACAACCGGAAAAACATAACTTTTCAATCTTTAAGATACGCGAAAAAGAAGCTAAAAGAGTCAACATAATCAGTTGAGCAAGACAAGTCCAGTAGCCACAATTATCCATTTGACTATCTTGCGTATATATACAACGACTGTCTTTATTGAGACAGAAAGAGAGAGAGAGAGCGAGACGCATTCCCCGAGTGTATCACTTGCGCCTACCGTCTTATTTCTTCGATACACAATGCGACTCGTTTATAATATAACATAAATATTCTAGGCCCAAATGCGCGCAAGAGATAAGTTTACGCGAATTTAGCTCGTATGCGACTCTTTGCAGCATTACATTATCCCCTCAGATAATAAATATACAATGGATTCTACTTACAAAAGTAGCTCAATTATATATGGAGGAGAATTATTTTCACATGTTTTATGTACGAGATTTTATGACATCGATTTGTTGTATAAAAAAAAATTATAATTGATGTTTTCAAAATGATTGATTTTCTCGCTACTGAATCCTTCGGTTAATGTAATCTTCTGACGCAATCGTTAATAACATCTTAAAGTTAGCATATCGATAAAAAACATCCTTATTTCACTCGTGACACGAGACAAACAAATATTTTCAAGTCTCTGTGCGATTTTCCGAAATCTTCTCGGGATTAACCTCCGATCGCGGCGTTTTTTATCGTGCACTAAATCGCTAAATTATTGATCTGTAACTGTGTTCTCAAAAACTCGGCACTCGTCTAAGCTAGAATATCGAGCACGCGTAAGAAGTACCGATAAATGTAGCTTGCACCAAATTTGTAAATAGAACTTTTAACTGGTATAATAATGGAATTCATGCACAGGTCGAAAGTAGTAGTATTTCAATTAATCGCCGATGAAGACGGTGTGCCCGCGTACACCAGTGCGACTAAATTGAATTGCAGTTGCGTTTGCATTTATGAATATGTAATTCCATACGTAGTCCCCGAGAGTTCGACATAAATTAGCGTATCTCTCTCTCTCTCTCTCTCTCTCTCTCTCTCTCTCTCTCTCTCTCTCTCTCTCTCTCTCTCTCTCTCTCTC
>UELV01081047.1:0-14769 GCA_900490015.1 Megastigmus stigmatizans
GAGAGAGAGAGAGAGAGAGAGGGAGAAAGAAACATCGATGCAGTTCGGCAGAAAGAGCCGATATACAAGTGTTGCGAAAAGCTCTTTTTGTTTTTCTTTTTTGTTTCACAGCCATACCCGTTTGAATTACAGATTTGATTTTCCGCAAAATTTACGGCTCGTCTGAATCCATAAAAGAATATAAAGGCGTAAATAACGAAAACGTTATTTTCTTCGAATATTTTTTCCCTCCAAAATTTACAATTTTCCTTGTTTACCCGCGTGAATCTCTCTTTTTCTCTCTTGCTTCTTTTCTCAAGTTTGCTTGCGTTCATCGATCGGAATACGAGCAGTTGCAATCGTTAAATCGAACCGAAATCCTTAAAGTTTTCTTTGAAGGGTAAATCGTAAAAAATGGCGGAACGGACGGGAGTCTGAAAGGAAAGTTTTCACGGCTCAACTGTAAAAGGTTACCTTGGCTAATCTACGCACAGTTTTACCTTTTTTTTCCTTCTTCTTCTTACTTCTCTCACCGTTACTTTCTCCTCTAAGTGTTTCCATAATCTTTTTAAAGAAACTTTACAATCAAGTGAATTTTAGTTTGCCGAGAAGAACACTTTATGAGAGCGAAAGAATTTTTCAGCCACTCTATCTGATATGTTTTAAAATTAGCAAACTGATCGGTAATTTAATAAACTTTGAATGCGGAGCTTTTCGGGGAAAAATGTGTCCGGGAACAGTTTACAAAAGTTTTTTTACGGTATAAAAACAAGGGGAAAGTTGACATTGTTCCGTTGAAATCGAACATTTCCATTACATTTTTCTTAACTTTTCCCATATTGTTTGGGGGAAAATGCATCCAGCTTTTCGAGTTTTCTATAAAGCGTAAAACTTTGAAACAGTCGCTCGTCTTCTTATTCTCGCAACCTGGATAAAAATATTCTTTAATAATATAATATTTAAATGCAATGTAATTTATGAAAAAGATTCCTCTTCTAATAAATAATGTATTTTAGCATAATTTCAGTTATATCTATCCGAAGAAAATATTAATAGATCTTATAATTATTTCTTACTTAATGTGAAACTTTATGCAAAAGTAATAATCGATGGTAATAGAGTTATTAGATATAGTAATAATTACACTTCCTTATTTTATTATCATAAAGCCGTTCCAAAGAAATTACTCTTTTAAAATAGCAAAATTATCACGAAGAAAGGTTAGTTATTTTTACAAAAGTAAAAGTGTCTCAGCCATGAGTCAAACCAATCCAATTTTACTATCCTGCTCCAATTCTTACGATCTACAACTCGGCGTTACAAGTAATACAATAAAAAATCTCAAATGTAATTTACACCCGCACATATGATGTATACACTATACCAAACATTTTCTTTTCCATCGCCCCCAGAGCTTTCGCATCGTTTAACCCATCTCGGAAAGCCCATACATCTTAATCATCCCTCCCTAATTACAATGCACTAACGCAATTATACCTCATACATCGAAAATGCCCATAGCAATTCTTAGCCATTAGAGATGTGTCCCTCCCTATATACCAAAGCTGCCACTCCAACCACCGAAATTACACATGAAATCCATCCATCCATCCACCAGCCAATAACCCGTCCGCGTGTCCACCCTCCCCCACTACTGCACACTGCTGAATAAGAAATAGCGAGCAGCAGCAGCAGCAGCAGCAAGGCTCGATACAATCACGATCGTCGCGGTGGCGGAGGCGGCGCCTCCTCCCGCCCCCCGCCAACAGCCCCGAGTGTTTACCAGGCCGAAGATCGCCTATCAGCGCCTAATCGCTTTATCATCCCGACAGGCTCCGAGGACAACGGCTGCGCGGGGCAGAGGAGAGGGGGACTACGGCCACCGCCGCGTCACGCGCCCCGTCACGGCTCGGTGTGTCTGCATTATTAGGGCCGTCCCCCGCGAGTGACGCCGCCGTAGTAGTCGTGGACACACGCGGCCCAGCAAGACGCGACGCCGAGACCTGCTGCTGCTGCTGCTGCTGTATACGCGTGCAGTCCCGTGTGGCGAGCCACCCCCAGAGCTGACGACGTATTGTGTCGTAAGGGAACGGCCCGCAGGACGCCTATACCCGCTGAGAGAGGGCTGACGAAGACGGAACTGCTGCTGCTCCTGCTGCTGCTGCTGCTGCACTTGCGCGGAGCCGAGTTTGATCGAGCTTTGATGCTTCTATTTGCGGTTGAGGATCGACTTCGTTTTCAGATTTTGTTGGTCTAGATGTTCGGGTATACTTCGACAGCGATATTTTCGTCAAAGGTTAAAAGTAATATGTACTTAAAAAATCCACAATTACACCCGCGATTGAATAAACGAATATGACTATTTTCGGTAGTGTCCTAATTATTCTCTGATTTAGTGACGTTAAACTAGAGCTATCCGGCATGTGGCTTCCGCCCAGGAGCTTTTCAAAGTTAAATCCGGTCCTGGATTCATACCCCAGTTCGTGAATTCTATCTTGGCTGGACTATTACCATCGACCTCATCGATAAACAGACCGCCTGTTGGCTCGATCAACATCTTCGCAACTACAATACCTTCGTTATTCCAGAATGCTTCTTTTTCATTACCTATTTACATCTTCTTCATCGGCATACATTTCAGGCAATAAACGCTTTCTCGATAAGGCGCGTCCTTGCTTACTTCTTACAGGAATGAACCGTTACACAGAGTTTTGGTCAAAAATGTAAATTTGATTGAGAAAGCAGTTGATAATTATGATTGCTTCACAAATGATTTATAGTTTATTCATCAGACTTTCTTTGAAAGCCGAAATACGACAACAAATTGCAGAAATGTCACGATGATGTTAAGAATGAATGATAATATGTAAGAGTTAGACCCTGAATAAACACTCATTATTATAGCATCTCATCGTTTCATATACAGCTAAGAACACGAAACCCTTTTCAATCGCCCTTGATTGCAGACGCGAACCGCACAAATAAAATTCCGTATGCGAGCAACGATCAATCGTCCCTTCATCGATAAAGCGCTGCCCTTTACACACACACATGCACAGGGAACTCGAAGAAACCGAGCATAGTGGATCCCGAGGTGCTCATACATGAAACAAGCAGCTCCCGGTATACTACCGCAGTAGCTAGACTATACTAGCATATCTACTCCTTGGTATGGGCCGCACTCTATACAGGGCTTCTGCAGTGCGCTTTTCGCATATAAGACTAGTGCGATATATATACATATATATATATACACAGAGAGAGAATGACTACCCCGAAAGAGAGAGAGAGAGAGAGAGAGAGAGAGAGAGAGAGAGAAAGTAAACCGGGGGTAATTTCATTACCAAGTTAATCAGACGCGTCGAACCTCTGGGGGATAACGAACTAACGCCTGCGCAGCGTCAAGAGAGAGAGAGAGTAAGAGAGCGAGTCAGTCGCGACATCGTACATAGGGAGGAGAGAGCTAGAGAGAGAAGCGACCAAGACGTGTTAATGTCACGTAACAGCTGGCGGTAATGGCCGGATATGTTAACCGGATGCTCACGCTCCAACCTGTTTTTCTCTCTCTCTCTCTCTCTCTCGCTCTCCCTTACAAACATACATACACACGCGCCCTCTCGTCCTTATTTATTTTTCACTCGCCGCACCTTCCTCTACTACTACTCTCTTGGTTTTTTATGCGATGCACATTCGCACGCCTTGGTTTATGAAAAGCGTCTTCTTCTTACTTCCTTCCTTCCTTCCTACGTTTCTTTACGGCCGCACGCGCGTGACGCGTCGGCAGAGTCGGCAGCGGTAAATTTTAGAGCGATTCGCACATGATTCGCTCAACACCACCACCCCACCCACGAAGTGCTGAAATGATGATGAACTGACGTGGTTGGAATAATGTTCCACGGCGTTTATACCGATTTTTTTCTTCTTTTGCTTCGTACGAGCGCGCGCTCGAGGGCTTGATTGTTTTGCTGCGGATTTGAGATTGGAATGGATTTTATTAAGGTTTGGCCGAGAGATTGGAGTTATTTGATGATTCTTTTGCGAATTTGGGTTAGTGGAGTTTAGTTTTGAGAGTTTTAAAATTTCGGAATGCAACATGTATTTGGATGAATACAAATTAAGGTATAAAATATAGCAAAGATTGTCGCCTTGAACTATAAACATAACATAATTACTTTCTTTCCATGCTAATTTGCTAATTAGTATTAACACACATCTATAGAATTAAAAATACAAAATTCAGTTAATTTAATTAGTTCAAACATTTTTAAAATGAAATTTGCTAATGATTATAAAATTTAAAATAATCAAGGATAGAAGGAATTATGTAGGATTATTTAACATTGAAAAAGATAATCTGGAGTAAGTTAGCTATACTTTTTGCTGCATAGTTATCGGATAATCTGCAAAAACTTCTAAATACATATTTGATATTATCTTTGCCTGAACTATACATTTTCAAGGAAAAGCACTAGCAAAGCTATCTGTATTATAATGAAAAAGGCTCGAGTCTATTATTTCATGGCGCTCGTTACTACACATTTACAATCTTTTTTTCTTTTATCCGCGAAGGTCATCTTAGATATTAGCGATACTTTTTTTACACTTTTTTTCCAAATTTTGTTCAACCTAATTGTTACATTATTATTAAAGATTATCAACAACTCTTTATTTAAAGCATTTTTTATTTTCAGTATCCACATACTACGACATATATCTTATAATACACACAAAGTGATCATAAAAATAATAATATAATAACAATATTAATTGTGAATCGATTATTGACTATATTATTATAATTACAGGTATTATCATCACTCCAACGACGCTCATATATAAAGGTATTCAAGCATCAAATACAATTTAATTGATTTTCGATTCCGAAACATATTCCTACGGTGAATGGATCCTATCTCGAACGTTTTATTTATAGACTTTTTAAAATATATACCCTATAACCATCGATCTTTCATTCCCATAAATTTTCAGTCACATGGAACAATGACACCTACATCGCAGCCGTAACTCCGTGTACATTTATATTTATCGCACAGGTGTACACTTTATCGGCTTCTTCATGGATAATAGATACCTTTTACTCAAAAACATCGTCATCGAACACTCGTAACTGTCATCAAATTTTAATTTTACTCCTCACACGCACTCAATAATAACCAAACCTTTCCCACTGTTAAATTCCTCGATCTTCTCTCTCTCTCTCTTTTGTCCACGCTCGCACACTGGTTTTTAAAAGAAAGGTAACTCAATTATATGTGTCCAGCTTTTTCCTGTTTAAACGCGTCGCTTGGCCACATTCGCGCTGCTGGCAGCGACAAGATTGATGCTTCGTGCCTCTCCCGCTGTGTCGACTGCCGCGTCGAGAGCGAAGGTCAAATTGCAAAAATTTGCAACACATTTTTTTAGAAACACACGGCGCGCGCGTGTGGTTTAAGCGCCAAGAGCGAGCCTCGCGAATCAATACGACCGCAGCTTTTATTCGTCACGGTTTAACGCTCACCGCAAATTCCCCGGCCATGCCGCAGATTTACCGAATTTATTTTAATTCCACATGGCTTTGCGGTTGTACCGACGACTCTCCCACTCAATTGTATTTTGTTCGCGTAGCTGCTATGTCGAGCTGAAATTAGCTGATATATACATCAATTACATTAAAGTGCCGATAAAAATCGCAAGTACTAGAATTAAAATGTGCTTGATTGTTTTATGAGTTTTTAATAATTACCGCTATCTAATAAAAGCCCCTTAAAAAGTTATTTCCTGCGAACTTTTTGAATCTGATCAATAACTGTAATTATATCTAAGATTATTTTAGTGATTCTGTGAGAAAAGTCTATCGAAGCATATTCCAAATTAAGTAGTTCCTGTAACAGGTTCTATAATCTAATAAATATATAAATCGTAATCAGCTATTCGATAATACATAAAAATCCATTTGCTGAACGCACATGACCTCAAAAACCCATTCCTGACACCGAAGACGACGATCGGGGGCCAGTAAGCTAAACAGTCGCTTGAAAATTTCCCAGCAAAGTAACTCCCGAGAGCCACAGGTATACATACATCAACGGTCGTCAGCTCCCGTATACAAGGCCATTTTTCATCCGCCCAGCATCGAAAAGCGTCCAGGGGGAGGGAGTTCGATCCACTCGCGCGCCTATACACAATGGCATAGAGCGAGACAAATGCGCGCCGCGCGCGTACATACGTATAGGAAACAACGTGTATAAGCTCGGTATATACGCGATACCTTGGATGAAGTCAACAGTTCTCTCCTACCCGCGCATATATACACACACACAGACAGACAGACACACATACACGAGAGAGTAGCGGAATTACGCCGTAGCCATGGCGACTGACTGACAGCGGTAAATCTTGAGAGAGTCGCGCGCGAGCGTCCCGCAAAAACACGTGGAAGACGAATGGAATTAATCAAAGAAGCCTGGGAGAGAGGAACGAAACAAAAAGGTTCGATTCTCTCTCTCTCTCTCTCTCTCTCTCTCCGTCTTTCTCCCTCCCTCCCGTCGTCGCGAGGAGAAAAAGAGGGACGTAAAGGGGGGAGGGAAAAGCGGGATGCGAGGTAAGGTGGACGATGTCCAAGCGTAATTTTCATCGGGCCAATGCTCTCTCGTTTTATATATACCTTTACCTGAGACCGGTTAATTATTTTGCCACGCACTCAGAGGAGGATGTTTCGAATTAAAATTGCTACTGCGACTGTTTAGTAACGTAGCTAATACGATGTTTTCGGAAATCAACTGAAATTCGTGTTAGTATTTGTGTTATAGAAGAAAAAACTGGTTTTATGTATAAGCAGTTACTTGTATGTATCTATGTATATGTGAAATCTAAATTTTATGTTTTAGGAATTCTGGGCTAAGATTCTCAAACGTTATAAATTAGACTCATATAATTTATGAGCAAAACATTATTTGAATCATAAGCCTTTGCACCCTATAAGCCACGAGCTCTCGAGATGAGAATTTTAACAAAATAAAAAGAAAGAGCGAAAATTGGTTAGTTTGCCGATTTTACTGGCAAGGATATAGCTTGGGTTAGACATATACATAAAAATATAAGTATGTCATCATAAATTTAAATTATTTTCAAACTTTAGTAATTTGAAACAACCAAAAGTTGATGCAAAAGAATAACTGCATGCAAAAGCTTAAAAAAGACTTGAAATATACTCTTCGATTACTTACTATGAGAGAGACCAATATTATCAGTTGAAGGTAAGAACCTTAGCGTCCCAAAGGCGCTTTTAAAATTTTTGAAACGATGGAGCACCAGACAATATAGACATCTACCCTGAAACCGTAAGCCTTCAAAATGAATTAATTTGAATTTTTTATAAAATATTGCTTCATCTATACTTTAAAAATGTGATTCTGCACCTTCCACTAGGTAATTAGATTGCGTGAAGTAAAGGTACTCTTCAATATCAAAATCAAGAAATCGTCAAAGTGGATGAGAAAAAGTCCCTCTCATCCCTAGTTCAACGCACCTATCGCTTTCCTTTAACCCTTTCCTTTACAATATTAAACGCTCGGTCAGCACCTCCTCCATTCTTCCGCTGCGCCAACCAACGGCCGTCGCTTTTTCCATTTCGTCCAGCGGGTAATATTAAATCAGAGAAATCGAATACACAGGGCGCGCGAGCTCAAGGCTCTCGCGATAGTGGAATTATTAGCCTATAGCCGACAAATTGATATTGCCGCGCGATAAACGTTTGTGTGTCCAACTTTTCCACACCGGATACTTTTGCTGATTAGGTTTGATCGATGTCGGGCGGCACTACCGATAGTATAGCGCGAAATGGACTAGTGCTCCGAATATATGACGAATGTGAATGGATCATGTATATACGTAGAACGTCCCTAGGGCATTAGCTTCCTTTCTGATTCGCATCGCGGCGCATATATATGTATATATAGCGATAGTTCGCATAGTGAATTTTTTCGCTTTTCAACGCGCGCGCATTCGAAAACTTTTTAATTCCAGAGTGAGTGTGCATCTATATACGCTTTTTGTGGTGGTGGGGGGGGGGCGGAATTTGGAACTAGTTTAAAAACAGCTTTTCGCGGATAGAGCCGGGGTATAATCGAATAAAATGCTGTAGGTGTTTTAATAACGGTACGGGGAAAAAAGAGAGGATTTTTTTTTCGTTTTCGAACTGTATCTCGAAATAGAATCTATTGGGCTCGAACATCTGACGCGCGTCGTTTATTCGCAAACAAATACCTATAGCATTAATTTGACTTGATGAAATGTCTAAAAAATTTTTTGGTGAAAAATGTTTTGAATAGGCGATGTTTAGCACGGTTAGGATATTCAATTATACTTTTTATTGATCATCGTTTATTTATCGATACAAAAGTAATTGTTTAAAAAAAAACTCTGGCTGGATATAGAATAACAGTTCGAATCAACAGAAAAGTTTACAGTACCAACGCGGATACTGTAACATTTTCACCACAAGTAAACTAGTGAATTATACTTCCCTACTAATTGCAAGGAACGTCAGTTAATGTAATTAAGGCTTATATTTCATGAATCATGCCTCAAATTAGATGATATATGAAATGTATTTAATTACCAAAGCCACTTAAATGCGAGTGAATAGATACGGTCTCGTCAAATAGGTAACAATGTAATTTAATGAAATTACATTCCGAAGGCCATTCAATTAGCCGTGCGCGCGTTGATGCACATATTGTTATAATGAATTGAAAAATAACAGCGCTATAATCTATCATTTATTATATAAACAAAGCTATTAACACGGATTATATTCCGTTTTGGAATATTAAACGTATGCATCATCGACTTACACGTATCAGATACAAATGAGTTCTTCGAACAAACGTATATGCCAACAAAGTAGGCTCCCAAATATTATAAATTACTTATATCACGTAAACTAAGAACCTTATAATTAATCAAGGCTTTCTCAGCTCTTTTAAATAGTGATACTCTACATACACAAATTTACTTTTTTTCTAAATTAATTAAAAATTAAAAAACTTTGCTCCACGCAACTAAATCCGTCTTATGCTTCGCTCATTCAGAGTGCATTTCCACTTTTGTCACATTCGGACAAAGAAGAGCCAGCGAAACGAGCGTCAACTCATTATTCGGTAGCAATTAATTAGGCTTCTGTTGGCACGCGCTCGTTGGCCATCCGTATATATACATCATACAATTTCTCTCCTCCCCTCGGACACACAAGTCCCTCGCGCACGTAGTGGTCTCTGCGTGTTCTGGCCTGGCACGTTTCTACAGCTGATGGTGACCTTTCGGCTTTTCCCTCACGACGCACACACACCCCGCGATGCGTTCGCGCTCACTTTTTTTCTTTTGTTTGAAAATTAGAGAATTGATGGTTCAACGAGCCCAGACGCGAGATCGATGGATATATTTGTTCTTGTATTATTGTGTTTACTTTGCGGTTAAAATGTTTTGATCGGGGTTTAATGGGGTGGTAGAGAAGAAAATGACGATTTTTTTGTTACGATAACTTGATTACGATAGTTTAATTTAATATGGAAAATAGTGCAAGATTTGAACTATACATGTATGAATGAAATAAAACCTTGTTACATTGTTCTGTAAGATAATCGTCAGAAATTGTGTAACATACCGAAATTCAATGATTGATGATAATGATTTGCAACATAAACAACAAATTATTTATGTATGTTAATAATCTTTGTCGATGACTTTAATAAATTTATTTAATAATATTCATATATACACAAACAATTTTAAGCAACTCTTTTGAGCCAATTTTGCAGAGAATTTAATATTAAAGATATACGAGACAAAATTGTTATCTAACATTATTACTATATTTTAAAATATGCAAAAACGCATTTTTACTCGCACATGCGCATATATAATAGACGAAAATATATTATACATTTTACCGAAATATTGTATTACCATTGTACCTCTTCCTTTCGAGCTCGCTTCATATTTGATTTCGACTCGTCGAAACGCACATACGTCTAAAAATCACAGAGTGAAAAGCTACGAAAAAAGTTTGATATTATCAAGCGAGTAGCTGTGTCAAATCAGTACACGGAAGTCGTCCCGTATATTCACAAATCGATTCTCAAGTCGGAACAAAAATGAGAAGAGTATTTTAGGCAAGTCAGACGTTGTGGTATAGGTAGTGTCCGAAAAGTTCATGACATATGAGTCATCCTCGGACACGAGAGACCCTCATTCCGGTGAGTGATCGAAATTTCATCGACCGCCTGTGGACACACCTTAGCAGCTGCTCGGCGGGGTGAACAAGACACTGGGCTTTGGATACTTGGTCTGCTAAAGAGCTTAGTCTTTATTGGATTGACTCTAGTCCGATTAACGTGCGCTTTTAAAAAAAAACAGAGATAGACACAGAGAGAAAATAAAATGTATTAGATTTCGTGCTCGCCAACTAAATACAAGCGGCTTTGTGCCGTGTTGTAAAGTGGTCGATGAGGCGACTTTCTATAATCATATTAAAATAACAAACAAAATAAAACAAAAGCAACGAATGAACAAATGGGGAAATTTGTTCATTTTCAGCGTGTACAAACAATAAGATTTTTGTACCGAACTGAAAAGAATCTCGAAGGAAATATGATAGATATTATGCCTCGGGCTGTGTACTCCCGATCGACCCCGATATTTGAATTTCACTCGCTCTCGCCTCTCTCTCTCTCTCTCTCTCTCTCTCTCTCTTTCGGGGTAGTCATTCGATAGCAAAAACTTTCCGCGCGTATTTAGTTTTCCCCTGCACGAGCTTCCCTTTCTTCCTCCGGCGCCCATTTCAAACGTACACATACACTTCGCCGGCGCGCCTAGGATTGATCTGGCGGATTGGTTTGCTCTCCGAAAAAAAGAGAGCCGTGCACGCTCGGAGGGCTTCGAAATTTGATAAAAAAGAAAAAAAATGAATTAACCCGATCCGGTATGGTGCAATGAAAAGTTGTACAAACGCCGCGCCAACGACGACTTGACCTCGTAGGTGCAGTACTCGACCTTTTCGATACACTTCCTGCATCCACGTTATGATTATTTCTCTATGAATATTTCTACTTATTGCTGATTGTTAACTATTTGAATGTATTATAGGATGGATTTGTACGGTGTGTTTTCAAAGGATTTATTCTAAATTGGAAGCCAGATATTATATTCATTAGACGATGAATATAATAAATAAAATATCTAGGTTTCTTGTAATTTAAACAAGAACAATTGTAAAATGAAAGGTATACCGGTTTGATATACAAAAACTCGCAGAAGAATTAATGAAATGTTAGTGTTATTTTTATAATTTGAATCGTTAAATATAACCTATTTTACGCGTGTTACTTTTGAACACACCTTTTTTATGCACTTATCTTATACTATATCCAACTCTAATTCAATTTTTACTTAAAGTCTGTTTCATTTATTAAATAGGAAGTTTAAAAATGCGTTATTGTACTTCATAATTTTATCATTATACGGAAGAGTAAACAATAATGTAATCTAAAAAGCTATACGTAGTTACTTAATTGAATTGACCTATATGTACTTATGATGAAAATTACTTAATCCCCCGAACAAGTTCAAAAAGAATATTTCAGTTTCGAAATAACGAAAAATAGAAATATTAGTAACAATATTCTCCTGACGGTAGAATTTCGCATTTAAATATTAAAGTAGTATGCTTTTGTCTTACACATGGCTTGCACTTTATAAATTGCAGATGATAAAATTTTTAATTATCGTTGAAACAATGATGAAAAGGATTATGATTATAAAAGCTTCCGAGTTTACATTGACTTTCAACGGTTAAAACATAAACTGACAACAGGATGTGCTATATAATTTATTTTTCGAGCTTAGTTGTACAACTAAAGAAAAAACAAATGACTAATGTCGAATGAAAAACTATTAGCCGAGGAGAGTGAGTCGAAGGGTCGACTGGCAAACAAGTCAAGTTCATCGCTTTTCATGACCTGCTCTATATATATATATTGCGCTGAAAGGTTTTTAGTTTGATTAGTTTAGTATTCGAAGGCGTCATCCGTTCTTTGGTTGTGAAAAAACTTTAGCCAGCGCAACTATTTCCCTCACCCGGCAACTTTTCCTGCAGCGACGCAAGGAGGTCAAATTTTTTAAAATTAAAGTTTACCGTTTCTACTCTCAGGGCAAAATTTACCAATACCCTTCGAGGAATCCACCTTCTTATTTTCCTCCGGTGTACGTGTGTCTATGTGTATGTGATCTTACTGAGCATTCCTCTGCTCCACTGAAGAGTTTTTCCCCAGACTTTCGCCATATGCACTTCTCCTACGGCAAAACTTTTACTTTAAAAACTTTCTTTATTTTCATGTATCCGAGTCGTTCGTCAATGAAGGAATCCCCGAGCGTCGAAAAGATCATGCAGCTGCTCATCGATCGATAAACTAAACGAAGACTAATCGCATTATTTTTTTTTATAATGATCATCGGATAAATCGCGTTTTCTGGATAACTCGAAGCTAAGTTGATTACTTTAATAATAATTTTCTTCTACTTCTGATCGCAGCTATAACTGATAATTGAAATTTAGCGTTAGTTTGAATTAGTTATGAGTTTCAATAAATCGGACGACTTAATGAATTTAACAGGAGTCTAATTTTAATTCAATGACTTTTTCTGCATTATTCGGCGTAGTTCATCGATTATGGATTCAAGAAAGAAGCACATCCTTATACAATAAGTCAGTAGTCGATGTCAAAGTACAGTCAGACTATTTTAATCTTTAAACATTTGCACAACGCTCTTCGATACGACCTCTCGCAATATTGCACCAACACTTCATCACCAAGTATGAATACTTTAATCATATAGCTCTTAATTCCATATCATTTGCATAAGTAGGGATTAAATTACAGATAATATTCAAAATTCCGTTTCAGCAGATGTTACTGGATACTTTATCAATATATTAAATGTATAGTGTGTTGGTATCGCACAGCTGGGCCATCTGTAACAGCCTTTATTATATTATTTTACCGCCCCGTTGAAGGAGTACGATTATCATATGTATCTAAAGCAAATGCTGCTATATATAGTACAAATATACGTGACATTGATGGTTACTTATAAATTAAGTGCTTAACCGGTGCTCAGGCAATTGTACTACAGCGATTATTATGATTAATTTTATAAATTTAATAGTTGAATACATTTTTATGCATAAGGTAAACAATATTTAAAATTCTTAAAAAAGACAGTTACTCGATATCCCCGATCATACTTGCTCAGATTACTCTATCAACAAGCATATAAACGAATGTAATTTAATAATTAAAATCCTATGCATAATTGTAGCTCACTAGTTCTTGAAATTCACTATTTTACAATACACATTTCTACTCGCAGAGAACAGACATATACACGGCGCAGTACATTATTTCAGCGTATTCCACCTAACCCATTACCGAAATTTCCATATACGAATCTCATTGGAAATAGTCATGAACATAGCAGTACGACCTTATATACCTACACCAAACCATCCACCCGGTACACCAGTTTCGATCGTTCCTCCGTATAGCGTTTTGATTCCGTCGAGCCGAAAGAAAGCATCGCGCACCTGGCCGAGGCCAAAACTATATAACCCCCTCCCTCTCTCTCTCTCTCTCTCTCTCTGCGTGCATGCGGCGTACATCGGTACCCGCGGCAGCAGCAACAGCAGCAACTGATTTATGCCGAAACCGGCGCCGTTTATTATCGGCTGGATGTTGTGCATGCGTGAAATTGGAAACGCAGACACGCGTCCATGCAAATTTAACCCGCGCAATGCCGCGGCCGACTCTCTCTCTCTCTCTCTCTCTCTTCTCTTCCTTTTTTTGTTCTGTTCTGCCTGTCCTGGCCCTATGCACCGGCTCCTCTCCACCGCTGGTGCAGTGTGTGCAGTGTTTCGTTCGCGCATGCGCGATCAGGCAAAAGAGAGAGTGAGAGAGATGGAGGATATCGTGCGGCTATATACGGGGGTATTATGAAGTGCGCCAAGGCACGCATTGCCGCCCCGCGCGGCAGCGTTCACAATTGCGGCGCTCGTTCGCGCGTGTTTGCATGCGTTCCGTGTGTGTGTGTGTGTGTTGCCGCCGCCGCTGCCACGACCAATAACCGAAATTGCCTAGCTGTCATCGATGGCTGACCGATATTTACGCCGTTTTCTTAATTTTTTTTCTCCCTTGCTTCGTGCTTTTGCGAGAGGCTGTTTATTGCTGCTGGATCGTTAGTCGGCGTGATTCTTGAGACTTTGATTTGACTAGCTGGATTGTTTCAGCTGTATAATACTTTCCGCGGTAATAATTTCCCGAATGTTTTACTGTGATTGACAAAGAAAATAAATAAATCACTTGCGCCCAGTAATAATACGTTTATTGTTTGATTTGTGAAAAAGCTTTTATTTCAAGGAATATAACGAATACTGATTATTTATCCAAAAGAGTCAATATGTTCATTTTTGTTGTTTTTTTTTCCTTTATTTTCCTGTACCGTATAGAGACTCGCTTTTTCATTCATAAAAACATTTCAGTGAAAGGTATAAAAATTAATTTGCGATAATAATTTCATACCACAATTCTTTACTTTGGTATTAATGTTTGTAAAAAGAAATGCAAAAATAATCGTCATTTATCTTATAAAACTTATAAAGTACCTTTACTAAAATGTCAATTAACTGTAATTTCAACAGATATATATACATATATATAGATATATATATATATATAT
>UELV01081048.1:0-19051 GCA_900490015.1 Megastigmus stigmatizans
TTATTATACTATAGGTATTTTTATTGCGCTTAAAATTATATTTGAATATTTTGAATATTCATTTTCTTAGTACCTAGAAATAATTACTGAGTAAAGAAAGTAAAGCGTAAATATTTTTAATAAACTGTACGATATATTTAAATAAAATTAAGCATATCTAGGTACTATTTGGGTGAATGTTTATATTGACAGAGTCGAGACGAACACTTTAAGGTTCGTTATACTTAATCCTTAAATATCGAGGTGAAATATAGTTACCTAACTACTGTTGTGGTGTCTATCAGATACAGATTAACATTCGACTATTGTAGAATAATTATATTATATACTATATATATTAATGCAATAGGATGTCCAGTAAAAACAGGACTGATTAATAAAATAATAGACGGACAAAAATCATCTTTGTTCAGGAAAACTTTCTTCGAAAATATAAACTACTGGATTATTTTAAGCAAAATAACTATTTGTTTTTTTTTTAATCTAGAAATCTTTGATAATGAGTATGTTTTAGCGTACATAATAAGTTTCTAAAATCATTTTTAAACAGTATTCATTTTTCTCAATAGTATTAAAGTTTGTACGATATTAGCGTAAAATATTTTAGCAATTACGTTTTATGACTTTATTATATCGAGGCTAAAGGTTCTCAACCATATTTATAAAATTATCTTAATTCTTGACAGGCGCCATCCCAGTAGTTAAGGGTTAAAAATAAATCGAGATTTCGGTATGTACTTGATGCAGATTTCAAAAAGTATGTATCAGATACTTGGACCAACCGATACTTTTAGCTGTGATTCCTACATAGATTTATATTATACACATCGATAAAAATACACGAATGAAAACTAACAGGTACTTATTTATAGAGATTTATATGTGACTGTACTATAAATCTATTAATATATGCAAACATTATGTAAAAGTATTAAATTTAAGCATAAATAATATGTTAACCAAATAAAGTTTCAATAATTTTTAATCTGTATTATTATTTACACGTGATTCTTAGCATTAATAAATTAATACTATATAAGTGTACTCAAAATTTTTAATTAAAAATTTAATTTTGAAATATAATTATCATTTAAAATTTTTATAGACTGAACCTCTATTAAATACTCATTCTGAATAAACTTTGTTACTAAGACCATTATAAAATGAATTAAGGAATGAAACAGTTACAAAGAATTTTACTAAATAATTAATTCACTCACCTGTTCTGCTTTCAGTGTCAGCTCAATGAATATCTGTTGAAGTTTCTCGTTAACGAAATTTATACAAAATTGTTCAAAACCATTCTTCTCGAATATTTCGAATCCGTAAATATCTAAAATCCCAGTTTCATATCCTTCTTGAGTAGTCTCCATTGCCGAATTGACTCTCTAAAATTAAAAATTTATGATTTACATTAAGGATCCAAGCTATGTTCTAATAAATGTTTAAAGCTGTCATCGACTATAAACTGCAATGCGCAAAGAGCTTACGTATTAACGATTATTTGGAAAAAGAGACTTATGCTGTGCTCAGTCGATAAAACAGTTTAGTTATACTTGAATACTGTGACAACTTCTTTGCTTTTTTTATATGGCTTTCAATTTTCTTTATAAAAAATATTCCTTATTCTGCAACTTATTACACAAAGAGGTTTATCTAAGATACTTTCTTTGATAAAATACGAACGATTAAACTGTGCAAACCACAATGCACTTAAACTTACAATTTATATAAATTTACAAAAGATCGTCACACAGGCAAAAATTGTTGGCTGCTATGTCTGATGCTTAGATGCCAATTTTCGTCATAAGCATTTTAGTCCTCCCAAATTGATGAATGTGGTAATCAATAAATTCATGAATTTTAAAATATTAAAATGCTTACGCTAGAAAGTCTCATCAAGCGGCAAACAACTATCAAACTCTTCATTATACCAAATTTAAAGCTGAATACGGTATGCATTACACGAGTTTGATATGTCTCAAGCACCTGTGCGTGCGAGAATTGTGCGTAATATGAGACAGAGCAACCAAGCGAAGTTCCTTGCTGCACGCAGAATTTTAGTGGACTGTGCATTAATTAACTTAACATCTTTATTGATCAACTAGACTTTATTTTTATAAATAATTCTTTTATATATTCGTATTATTTATTTCGTTTAAATTGCTTCTTGATTTTGATGATTTTTCAATACAAATTAACTATCCATTTCTTACTTACATTAAAAGTAAAAAGTTGAATAATCTCATTCCAAAGCAATCGAAAAACGCGCAAAAGCTCTTTTCAACTTTGATTCGATTAAATACAAATCGATGCTAATTCGAACCTCGGGGTTCGTACGTCGTACGAGCTCACCTTAACCAAATGATCGAAGAGACGCGCATAAATGTCCTTGGCGAGGGCGTCTCTAGTGTACAGTGCCTGCTCGACGTTCAGCGTCACGTCAACGCTTTCCGATTGACTTCCCCATTTTGACTCGAATTCATGGGAGGTCAATTTAAGCGACAGCCGCTCTGGCGAGATGCCAAGGAGGAAGGCAGGAAAGTCGAGATCTGCAAAGCAAGGAGAAAAGGAGTTTATGCGACGTATAGTGTTGCCCCCCGAATGTCCTTAAGAATATTGAATGCTAAGCGCCTTCTAAGTTATACTGGCATTTCTATTATATTCGCGTTTGCGTGGTTTTGAAAGAGACGTGCGCTTTTGAAGTGTAAATTTTTTCGTAATGTTACTTACAATCTCTATCTGCTACTTGGGAATAATTTCCTTTTTCCATAAATTGGATATTTCCTATATGTAGAACCCCGGCGACTAGTCTAAATATGTCAGTTGCTTCCGTATCTTTGATACCCATAACGCTTAGAGCTGAAAGAATATTAAAAATTAATTTGTTGCATGTAAGCTTTTTTTTCATTATAAAACTTCTATATTATATATCTGAATTAAAAATTATATTGTTGCTGCAGGCATATACAATTTTCTTCTCTAATACAATTTTCAAAACAATGCGAAATAATTTGGTTTACTTTATCTTCTAAGTTTAATTTCAAATTTTAAAGAATTGAATGAAAAATTGACAAACGTTTTAGAACACTTTTAACTTAAAATCAAGACAAATAAGGAATCAAAATACTTGACACCAAAGTGTGAGAAAGAATACAAGCTGTACGAAAACTGGTCTTGAAATTCAACTGTCGACGAGTTTACACCGCTGTAAAAAGAACGGGATTTACCTTTTAACGTATCTTGGAAGTCTCGAGCATCGTTAGTACCGTCCACTTTGTGATTGCCACCATACCTAAGGTAACTGTAGTAGTCCAAATCCATAAGACCAAATTCAGCTGTGACAAAAAATATAAATGACGTTACTATTTAATTTTTAATTCACATATCTATCAGTATTTTATATCAAAATACTTATTAGTATTTTGTTCAACATTTTCTTTTTATTCAATGTGGGCATTATTATAAAATAAGAAATAAAGAGCTGTCTCATATTATTTATCTACATAAAATTGATTACTTACACTTCATTTGTGAATTAGCTCCTGTGACCAATTGGTAGAAAATATGAAAATTTCGTTCGCCTGGATTGTGACACGTAACCCTTGATTTTTCTAGCAAGAAATTCGATATTTTCCCACCGCTTGGTTGTCCTCCTGCGCCGAACTGCATTTCTACGTATTTACCCTGCAAACATCAGATTGGTAAATCAAACCAAATCGACTGTGTAGTGATTTTGTTCAAATAGACTCTTATATAAAAATATGAACAACTAATAAATTTTACTGGCGATTTAAATTTTTTTTTAAGAATAAATTTTAATTTAATAAATTTCCAAGACTTATTACATTATCAATGTCATAAAAATGAAAATTTGCTAGCTTTCAGTTTATGATATCCAGTTAATTATAACTGCAGCAATTATACCAGTTCATTAATTATTGTAAAATTTGTACAATAATTATATTACCATGAAAATATTAATTAAAATTAAATTACTTGAAGAATTTTCGCAATTAAAATAATTCAATAATTGTTTAACATTGAGCAATATTCGTAGTATACAAAATATCGAATAAAAAATTTACAGCAATCGATACTTACGAATCTACTACTATTGTTATTCCGCACGGTTTTCGCGTTACCGAAGGCCTCCAGTAGTGGATTGGATTCCAGTATGACGTCCTTTACCCTCTGCACTCGCTCGCCGCCTCCGCTCACCCGCGCCACATACGCCATTATGTATTTAGCTGCCATCGTCTTTCCAGCTCCGGATTCGCCACTGGAAAAACGAGAAAAAAACCTCAATGTATTTATGTAGATGGAAAATAAAACTTACATATATACAATGCACGAGGCAAAAGTTAAATATATAAGTTTCTTTGCTCGATAAGTCGCGATCGATATATATATATATATATAGAAATACTCTACGGATATGATAATTTAAGATTAAACAGGTGTTTACACTAAGCAGTAATAATACTTTTGACGAATGCATGAAATTTTTAGTTACCAAAAAATGATGTTCTAAGTAAATACATATATTACTGTATTATACAAGTCAAATTTTGTATTATGCAGATGTCTTATTTTTTTTTTTTATATTTTCTTTGCGAGGTTCAAGAAATATTTTTAAAAGTATAATACAAATGTTTCTATTTTGTACAAGAATGAAATTTAAAAAAAAACTACTAGAAATTTAATATAGTTTATCGATAATATTTTTCTCGTTCTCTATTACTTATTTATGCAGAGCACATTTTATTAAATTACTTCTAATCTATAATATTAATTTATGTTCAAACAAAAACGTAAAAGTTTACCTTATAATAACGCACTGACTTTCGTTATCAATCAACATGTTTCTGTACATTTCATCTGCAAGTCCATAAACATGAGGAGGATTTTCATAGGGAGCCTGAAAATAATAGTTTTTAACATTAATTAGATATATTCTAATTAATGAAATTTAATTAGTGAAGTTAATAATAAAAAAAATCTTATTGGCTTTTAAATATTTTATATTTTTAAGCGCCCGTGGTGCACTGCTTTCATGCTCAGATGAAAGTAAGGTTGCCATGCTACAGGGGCTTAAAAAAACTTGTCTCTTTATAGAGCTGCAATGGAGTTACTAAAAAAAATAACGATTTTAGTGCGTAACTTATTTAATTATCCTTAAAAAGAGTAAAAATTTACTTGTCTAATAAAAAATTTTAAGCGATACTTTTAATATTTAAATTATATCATTATTTATAAAATTCTTTAATTTTGCCAAGAATTCTTTTGCATAAAAAGTCAATGTCACTCATTAATCACAACGATGCCAAATCAGTGTTTTAATTTGCAAAGCGAAAGAATAATTAACTACTTAAAGAGATAGCAAAAAACGTGGGCGACGGCTTCGTTAGTCGTGCGCATGTCTTTAATCAAATAGATTTTAAAATTAGAAAAACAGCTCACCGCTCCCTGGTAAATTTCAATTTCTTTCTCGCCAAAGTACGGCATCTGCTTGAACGGGTTAATTGACACCAGCACGGGGCCAATGCATGTCTATCTATCATTAAGGAAAAATTAGCGATAGTTACTTCCGCGGAGATCGGATGAAATCAATATATACGGGTAATCAAATTGACTAGACTTAATGGATAAAAGCATTTCATTAAAACTGTGAAGCGTAATGAACTGGAATTTATCTTTTTCAAACATATTTTCGTACCATTTAAGTATCAAATCTAAAAAAGTAGTTTTATTTCAATTAAAATTATTAGAGGAACTTTCATTAGTTACATTTAGCTTTCTAAATAAATTAGATTTCCACTGGTTTATACTTTGTTATTCTTTGTACTATTTCCAGAATGAGAAGTAAGGCCCTACGCACGAAAAAACGTGCGAAAAGCTTTGTAACTGTACGAAAAAGGTATAAGAACAAATATAAAAAATAAGAGTCTATCAGCCAATGACGTGTAAGCTTTATAAGAAGACTGTTCTTTCCACAAAAAGGCTGATAGACTCTTGTTCCTTATATTTATTTCTATTACTTCTTTCGTACGTATAGGATCTAGCGAAGTACTTTTAGCAAAGGTTATGTTTGGAAATGTAATTATTTGTCTAACAAAAGGATACGAATATGTAATCGTCCATATATCGCTTCCGGAGATTTTCGATGATGGCATCCTCGCTGACCTTTGGCAGAAGGACCATATCATCCACCCCGGAGACTTTGACATTTTGACTTTGCCAGTGGTACACCTGAAATCAGAAAAAAAAATCCGTATGACTACAAGAATAAAAATAAACTAAATTATTAACTTTGTTTGTATTGTCTAAAATAATGAAAATTAAACCGCTTCATATTTGGATGGATTCGTAAATAAATATTTCTATTGCATTCTAATGGTTATACTATATTGCTATACCTAATTTCAAAAGGATAAATATAACAACTATTTTATTTACTTTTATTTTAGAGGGCATTTGATCAAGTGAATAAACATTAATAATTTTAATAAAATCTGTATAAGTGCACGCTCCATTTTTATATATCAATAGCGCTTGTCACAATAAAGCTCAAAGCGGCAGCTGCATCTGCGCAAAAAATCATCGCCCTTTGAAGCAGCCGCGCCTTCTCTCGTCATTTTGCACTTGAAATAAAAGCAAATTGAAAGTAAAACTACCGGGAGGCTTGACATATTGATCTCCATTCGTTGACGGCTGACAAGTAATGCAATTATGGACTCATTACTATACAGTAGGGTTCATATTTTCAATGTCCCCACATCGCAGTTTTAAACGTAAGTGAATTTGCTCTCTTTGCCAATTTTTGGTCGGTCACTTCAAAGATTTATTAACTCTTCATCCATTAATTAAGAAACGAATCTTCTTTTTACATTAAGCTTATAATTAAAATAGTTTTGTACTGAATTTTAAAAATACTTTCAATAAATCGAGCAATTATTTTAAAAACGAATTTAAAAGATTTTAAACATTTTTCAAAAACATCGAAGCAGCATCAAAATAAATTTAAGGAATACTGGTTTCTATTTTCAATTCATCGAAGTAAACAGGTTGTACTTATAGATATTAGTAAAATATATTCGTATTTATTTAATAAGTATTTTAACGAACTGTAAAATTCCATGGAATATCTCAAATAGAAAATGTATCTAGGTTACTAGATAATAAAAGAGGATTTTGCTATAAATCCTTACTTAAAAGTACTTGTACTTCGGAAAAGATTATCGAAATTTACTGAAGTATCGATATAGATACCTTGATTGCATCTTACTTAAAATTTAACTAAGAACTTCACTATCTAGAGTAAGTATTCTTTTATTTTTCAGCTGTTCATCGTCTTTAAATTCTAGAAGCCTTCTGGAAAGCAAACATTTCAAGCAAAGATATATTTTTCGTGTTTTTATAAATATTTCGAAGGTATTTAAAATGTATACCTTGTACAAGATGTGTTTATTATACATATTATTTATATGTTATTAAAAAATTCATTATATATTAAAAATAAAGCATTTTTTGAATACTGATGACGGCGAGATAAAATCTTTTTATACTTAGTTTGGATAAAATTTTTTAAATGAAACAACTATCAGAAGCATTTGGCGCTAATATAAAGTATAACCTAGTTACGATCAGAATGAGACCCATTAAACTTTTGAAATTCGAATGTGCTTGTGCTAATTCTAACTCATTCGTAACTCTTGAAGCCCATTCGCCATCGTAAAGATAATGTAGCATTAACCATACTCAAGTTGCCTGATTCGAGTTTTAGTAGTAATACGGTTCAACTTTTTTCTATAATGATTTACAGAAGTATAGTACATTTACAAGAACACAAATGACTTTGGGACATCCTATTTTATTCTATAAGTCACAGTCCGTTTACTAAATTACAAATGTTGACCTAAATAAGCCATAGTAATAGAAAAATTATACTCAGCGTAACGATATATAGAACTCTTCATTTTTTCTGCACACATAGGTATTAAATTACAGAAATTAAATAATTATCTTAGAGCAATTAACTTTCATCATAAAAAAGTTTTCTAATCTCGTCAATTAGTGGCGCTAACGAACAAATTAACTTTCACAAAATAAATAATGCATTTGTTGCAACGTAACTAAATATATGTACACTCAAAAAATTATCACCTTTCAGAACAATTGATAAATATTATTATTACTATACATTGCATCTGAGTAAGGGACATAGAACACGCTGTTAAAGAACTTCAATTTTTTTTATCTACCGAGCATAACAATTAACTTAATTCTCACTTTCCATGCATTTAATTTAATGCATACCTTTATTATCAATACATACATCTCTTTTTACAACTGAAATGAATCACAACTTTTTTCTTTAACGACCTCAGATCATAATCTCAAAACTAATCTAACCTTGAAAAGGAACAACAATAGACCTTCTGAAGGGAACAAGGTGTCTCCAAACTCAAATAAGGAGATAGATCAAATTTTCGTTTGAAGCAAACGAGGGCGAATTCGCGGATCGAGACCGCGACGTGTGTTCATATCTGACGAAATCGAAAAGGCCGGTTTTTGCCGCCTACGCTCTCGGAGACTTTCGTCACTTCCGCCCTAATATATACTCATGATCTCGAGTCTCTCATACTCTGTTGTACAGTCCTATTGCTCTGCGTGTGTAGCCTCTAATATGACGAGAGAAACGCGCCGCTGCCTGTCGCCTACGCACTTTACGCACCGCCTTCGCCTTGCACTTATACATATATCGTCTCGATTTAACTATTGTCGTAGTTAGCTATATTTGGAACGAGGGAATGAGGTTCAAACTGTGAGAATCGAAGTGGTATGTTTTTGGACGATTTTCTTAAGTTTATGCAATTTTTCGTCATCAGTTGGTGACAAAATTGTGGGGAGCGAAAATATATTTTTAAATTCGATACTTTGAATTGAATGTGTATATACGAATTGGTACGTGCCTTCCACGAAATTCGATTATCGGTAAGTATGATAAAGTATGTCAAGTAGATATAGCGATAAAATGTAAAATGTAAGCTTCGCGAAATATTTAGTTCAAAAATTAAATAAGTATATAATTGCATTGCTCTGCTGCATTCCAACATCCGTCATTTTTATTTCTGAGCTGTATCTGTTTCCTTATCCGCTCATTACCTTATAGTTTGATTTTCTAATTGAACTTAGTTGAAGCACTTAACTATATGTTTCGGAAAGGTACAAGTATACACTGATTTCATTGCCAATCATTGATAAATTATTTTAAACGAAACAAAAACTGATAATTTTTCTTACAAAACCTTCGAATTGCAGTTTCAATGAACATTTTGCAATTCCCCTCTGAACATTCCGCAAAAATGTACCCGGGCAACTTTCGACGATACTTTTCTATAACCAATTTCCTATTGGGAAAAGTGTTCGAGTCGCGGCCTGTTCAGATCTCTTGCAATTTTTAAGACTTAATGACGAAATTGTTATAAGAAAATCGCATCTCGGAGCGACTCAACGACTTTGTTTACCGAGACGACTTTTACGAGAGTACAAATAAAACGTTTAAGAGCTCGAGTTTCGGTGGAACGTGGAGCACGCACAGTTTTATAGTGGCGAGCTCTACAAGTGAGGACGCGATTAGAAATCGCCACTTTTTGCCTTCGCAGCTGTGGCATGGAAATTATTGGCGTTTGGGTTCGGGATGTTTTTGAACTCTGTCGGTTTCTTGTACAGTATCCAAGTGCTGATGAGGTTCCGAATCCGAGAGGGGATTGCGCTTTTGTTTGCTACGAGAATAGTCTATAACTGCGCCTTTCCGCGTTGTGCGTAAATTGTTTTACTTTCACTGCGCTATATGGTCTTTTTTAAACCTTCTACGATTTTAGACCGCTTCCTTATTCTTCCGATATAACTCATCGTTAATATGACAGAAGCATAACTTGCTAGCGTTTTTCCAATTATATTTTGTTATCCATACTTATTTTTTATTTTAATACACCTTAATTAAAATATTTTTTGCTACTTTTTTTATAGACTGATTTGATTCAAAATGTATGAGTTGCTATACATCATTTTTATTAATGATGGAGGTATCACATAGTTACATAAAATAAATTATGCACTTCTTAATTTATAGTAATTATTAGTTATAAAATCTTTTATTGTAAATATAACTTAAAAATCGTACAGAGTATTAATTTTATGAATCTATAATAATTTATTTATTACGCTTTTCTTTTAATTTTTACAGTAATTAACTTGTAAGTAATGTTTAAATTTATTGGATTCAAAGTTGCACTACCATTAAGCAGTTACATTAATCAATCTAAAAGTATACATTATTATATAAGCAGCTATCTTTTTCTGTAAATATTATATTTACGATACTGAGTGTGCATTCAATTTTTCATTCTTTAAGAAAAAAAAAACATGATTTGCATTTGATTATAATACATACGATCTAATTAGCTATTCAACATTTTTCAGTGACCAAATATGGGCTCCGTCATCGCCCGCATTGCAATGCACGAAATTTTCTCTGCATATTTTAATTCCAACCAGATGCGGTGACAAACGTAATTACAAAATATAATGCGATATCGTTGGACTCGATGACGTGTAACGAAGAAACGGGTACACCTCGAATTGTCGTACCGTTACGAGCGTTCGTTCATTAACATTAACCTCGTTTTATGCCGCAAACCCAGTAGATAGGTGTCGATTTAAATCACTATGAATCCAACGCTTCTATGTAATAAATCCGAACGATTGCACATTTTTTGTGTCTGGTTCATTTCCATAAAAGAATCCTGGAATCTACGATCTTAGCTGATCGCATGGAACATCCGTATGAGTTGGAAAATTTATAATTGCTGAAAATGCATGTAGGTATTTAGAGTAGCACAAGCCGATAAATATTAACCGTTGATGAATGTCGATAAAGATTTTTTTATGCCCAGTCATTGGAACACATTTAGCGTGTGAAAGTCTGCGATAAATGAAAATAATGAAATGCTTGAAATTCAAACGCTTTCTTTTAATAGGACAGTATCTTTCCTTGAGCATGAAAACATTATTATTAAAACTTTTATATCGTATACTAAATCTACTTTGATCTGGTAGAGAGGATAATAAAAAACATTTTTAATGCATGGTTGAAAATTACAGGGCATAGGTGCATAAATTACAGAAATATTCAATGGAAAATTTGAGCTACTTGTATACAAAACAATGAAGATGCCATACCTACAAATCATACATACAATAAAATATATTAAGTTAATTTATTATTTAAAAAATTATCCAATTTCCGAAGAATGTTTTGTATTCTTCCCGTGGTCTTACGACGGCACCGCATCAGACAGCCTAACGAAACAATTTCAACGCGTACACACGTCTCTCTCCACTGCAGTCTCGCGGCTAAAAGAGCCAAAACAAAAAAAGGACTCAGCCGCGCGTAACAACCTTTCCTTTTTTTTCTAACGAGCTCTGCCGCGCAAGGGACAAATCGTGTGTATATACAAAAAAAAAAACATAAGAGAGGAAGTAAGACCAGGAGAAGAGAGGAACACACTTATATCCACCCTAGACGTCTGAAACGACACCGGAGCCGCAATCAAGCCTGGCGGCGGCGAATCTCCTGTCTGCCGTCTCTTACTGTCTGTGTGTATGCACACGTGACGTTAATGCGGCATAAAGTCGCCCGCGCGCCAGTAAATATAGACCCCCTCTGGACGAGAATAAGATCCCGCGTGCACGAATAGCGGCTGGAGGGAGATGCGATGCAGTTGGAAGTATGTGCATTCGGATGGACTGAGCGATGCTGGAGAAAGGAGCTGTGTAGTTTTTGGAGAGATTTTTCATGAGGTTTTGGTAGTGGAGATGTGGTATTATCATTATCCGGTTAATTTGGAATTTGCTTGCACAATATGTTAAATGTTTATGTAGAAAGAAGATGAAATGCAAAAGTTCCCTCATCTTCAGGAATTACTTATTATCAAAACTATATAATACGTTGATTATGAACAAGAAATATTCTAATATTGTTTGTTAATTGCTCATAGTTTTCGAGGTGAATAGTGTATTACATATAGAATTTGTAGAAGAAGTAAAACTCGAGGGAAACTTCGCAATGTCAAATATGTACAGAATATTGAAATACTAAAACTGAAATGAGAAATACATTTGTAGCGCTCAAGCGGAAATGAAATGTGTGTACTGCAACCAGATTGCATTCAAGCTGAGCATATGTAAAACAAGCTGCTAGTCCTTAGATTCATAGGCGAGAACATTGTCTTAAACTAGAAAATGTACTTTCCTGAATAATGGATTTGTAATTGAGAACAGTACAAAAGGTACCTCTAATTTAAATCTTCTATCGTATTATCGCCCGATATATTTCTTCATTGATGTGGGTACAATTAAACGTTCAAGATTTTTTACGGATACATATTTAATTTGTAATTAATTTATTACTTAATGCAATAAATTTGGCGTCAGTCAACAAAAAAGCACACCACTTTATTATGAACTTACTAACCGAAGATTAATTTAAGAGTTTTTCTCATGAGAAATCAATTGTATAATCAAACATTTTTAAACGATCTCAATTTTTTGTTTACCAACTAAGTACGAGTGAAACTCATCAATTATAATTAATATAAAAAACCTGCGCAATAATGTTTAAAGTATTTTGTTATTTAAAATATTTTTACATAAAATGAAATTACTCAACGACGATTCTAAAAGAGAACCAAGCCCAGAAAAAGCAGCCCCACTTTCAAATCCACCATTCCTCGTCATTGCAATTCAGCTGATAACTCGTCATCTTCACCAACTTTTCCCCTTTTTATCTCTCCCTCAACAACTGCACTATAACTCCTAATGCACATGCATGCACCTAATGCGTATACCATCTACCCTCGCATGTCGAATGGGCCACACTTCTGCACGCGAGTGCATGTGTAGTAGTTAGGTACCTTTCATCCCGAGAAGAATCCAAGAATACGTAGCAGCAAACACAAAAAAAAGACGCCGCGTGGAAATAACAGAGGAAGATTACCCCCACAACCGACGACTACAGCTACGACGACGACGACGAGAAGATGAAAAGGAAGAAGTGTAGCGCCGAGAAAAAAGAGAGACATAAAGACTGAGAGAACGAGGGATTAAGATGGATAGTAAGAGTGAGATGTGAGGGGGAGGTAGGGAAGTAGGGAGGTAGGGAGAGAGAGAGAGAGGAGTCTAAAGCGTGATTTCACGCTTCCGGTGGCTGGTGCTGGCGGCGTGCGCTGTTCGCTCCAGCGGAGTTCCGCCGTGGCCACGCCGCAGCTGCTGTTGCTCACCATGGATATATTTGCTGCTATATACATGCACCCGGTACAATTGACGCAACGAGCCTTCTCTACTCTCTTTCTCTTTCTCCAGCTCGAGACTTTCGAGAGAGAGAGAGAGAGAGAGAGAGAGAGAGAGAGAGAGATAGAGAGAGAGACTATAACGGTCCGATGCTCCCGCATGTAAAGCGCGGTATATTACGTGCAGAGTGTCGACGATGAGTCGAACGTAGGACTGCATTTTGGGAATATTGACAATAGAGATGGACGTTATCGTGCGGCTGGTATGGCTAGTTTTTAGGTTGTTGATGGCGCGAAAGCACTGGTTTGTTTTAGTTATAGAGGATGGAAATGCTAGGAATCTGGAGGATTAGAGTGACAGAAATCACGTAGATTTGTGGACGGCAGGGTTGATGAATATTAATATAGGAATTGATACGATTGGAAGTGCTCATTAGCGAACGATTTTTTTCCTTCTGGCTTTGCTGATAATGCACGAGCTGCATAATATGAAGTTTGTAAATTACATGGATCTATAACGAGTTCGTTTTGCAAAACGATTAGTTGAGTGTTATAAACTACACTCATTTGAATTAGTGATATATAGAAAAAGTGTTGTTAAAACTTGACGTCTAAAAGACTACAATGACCAGAGAGAAAACATGTCTTATTCTTGTACCCTGCAGTTTGTGACGTCTTCAGAATTTGTACCGTATTGTCTTGGGGAATGGGATTATGTATGCATTCTTGTTCCCAAAATTGCGGTGAAATATATACAGTGCACGCACACGCATCCGCTCTGAAACATTCCAATATCCACCTATGCTACGCCAACTTTTCTTTGTGCCAGTATTTATAATACACATATAGGTATAAGCAAAGAGACTCGACGACGTATCACCAAACATTCGATACACACGAAGAAAAAGTCAGTGCGTGTAATTTCGCCTCGAAGCGACATCGTCGTCAGCAGCAGCAGCAGCAACAACAACTATATATGTATACAAGCGCGCGCGCGCGAACGCCGCATTATCCTCGTTAAATGCCTATCACGCTCGGATCGCTCTTGGCTGTTCCCGCGAGCGTCCTTCCAGCGAGAGTTATACACACACACACACACACACACACAAATACAGGCAGCACAGACACATCCCATCGTGAAAGGAGCGTTTGAGAGAAATAAGAAACAGCGGCAGCAGCAACAGCAGCAACAGCCGAAGGTATGCGGGCGAAAAGGAAAAGTGGCCTTTAAAAGCCACGGCGCGGCTACTGCCGCTTTTAATTGCGCCGCGCGCGTCCCTCGGAAATATCGTAGCATGCCTCACTGAGCGATTGCTGCCTTCTCTCTGTGGGAGTGAGATATATATATATATATATATGTATATACAGATGACTGTGGTGACCAGTGGTCCGCGCGATGCTCTTTCCGCGTGTTGCCGACGATTCCGTGGAAAGAGTTTTCATTACTGACGATGACCGCGCGGTGACGATGACGAAGGTCGTTACCGACTCTCTGCGGTACTTCTTATGGTGCAGTTTTGAACAAGTTATAGAGCAAGAGGCCTTAGAACTAAGCATAAGAACTTTCCTTTTTTTATTTCGTTGTCTTGCCTTTTGTTTATGTAGTTTGGTATGGCTTTAATTAACTCAGACCCGAGCGACAGGTGGAAGATTTTACGAGCTGCATTAGTGCGCTTGGTGTTACTTAAACTATTGGTGTAATTAGCTATTTCGACTGATGCATTAGGCTTATTAGAATCGTCAGTTGGGTGCGTTAATATTTTATTTAAATTGAAGTGACAAAGTATGAGTACATTTGTAAAATTATTTCATAAATATGTTAACGAAAAGAGTAAGATTATTGAGATTCGCATTATGAGTCATCTGTTTTATGAGTAAGGATTCTCTGTACAATTGAGACTATTGAGAGTTATAAGACACTTCCATGTGGTAAAAATACTTCGTGAAACGCGAAATTTATTGACCGTTGTTTATCGAAAATTTAAGAATCAGCTTTACTTTTCATTTAGAACATTACACTTTCACGAGTGTATTATATCATTTAAATATGTTTCTAATTTAGAAAAAATACTTAATAGGCTCTTTGTTTATAAGCAGAATACAATTTTAAATCGAAGTAAAGTGAATCCATAAATAGACATTGTCGAAACTGTTCCTCTCTCGAAACTGCAGTAATTGTTGCAGTAACAGATATAGTAAAAATATCCTAACGGTGCGATTGCCCCATTTTTAACTACTTTAACTTAGCAGCTGAAACTCAATTGTCTTGACCAAGTTATTCCCTGAACGTATGCCAGAAACGGTCTACGCAATTCGTGCGGAATTGCAACATGCACGGAAAACCGTGCGAAAATATTTTAATTCATAGCCCATTCCCAGATGCTTTACGTCCATTTTCTTAATCGCCTATAACTTCAAAAGAGGTTTCGCGAGCTTTTCAAATGTTGAACCAATATTCTTAACAAAAAGAGCGTCTATTGCTCATCATTAGCTACAAAACGGATCACACTCGAGAAAGAAAAGATAAGGGTAGGCGTCTCACGAACCTCTTATCCGATTCTCCATGTGCATGTGGTCTATTTCCGGATAGTCTTATTATAGTAGACACTCAGGCCACCTTTACTTAACTTACTTCCTCAAGCGTTTCAGCGTTAATTAGCGCGACAGTATACATAGCATTAGTAATATTAATAGCGTACGTTGTACGTTCTGCGTGGTATACGTATATAGTTTATCAATAGTTTTTGTGAATCATGCTTTGCACTCGCACTCGAGTTTGTCACGTGGAGGACTATAATATTTATAAATGGCAAGTCTTTATCATGGATAAATCGGATAAGGAAGAGGCATATATAGTTGAATACCTTGAATATATGATGAAAAATGTTTGATGTATCAACAATTTATTTATCAAATTTAACACACTTTTAATTTTATTTTTCTCGCCTGGAACACGTTTCTTTAGTTCTATAGTGCACGATACTGCGCGATACATTGAAATAATTTAAGTATTTGGAAAATGTAATTATTCTCTTAAAGTTGAAATATCAATAAATATTTGAAAGAACTTTACGGACCCCAAATGATAACTTAAGATTCTTTCAAAATAACCCAGCAGTCTGCTCCCTTTAGCATCCTATTTCGAGAAAAAAGAAGTATCAAATGGGAGACTATACATGTTTATTTGCTCTTAGAAATCCATTGAAGAAGTTATAATATTTGATTTAACAACGAAAACATTCTTCTTTTTGGTATGATAGTTTCCTTTTTCAACTCTAAATAATGAGCATTATTTATCTAATTTTAATTTTTCTAATTTAACGAAAACAAAACATGTTAGTTGTATCAATAATTAAACTTCGTTGTCAGCTAATCATTGATTATTTCTACATGAGTTTCTCTCAATATGTTTTATTCACTTTCATATCTCCAGTTCCCATCTTAATTAATCAGCTCGAATTTAGCCGATGTGACAATCCTTCATTACTAATCTATAATCTATCATACAATCGTCCATAGCATTTATGTAGTATAAAACAAATGATTACTGAATGCTTACAATCGATTCAGTCAACTAGAAGCAAACAAAGCATTTTCATGAACCCCTTTTTTCTCTATAGAATCGAAGATTATAATACATAATGATTTTCAAGCTACTTATCTTACGACACTTGTATCGATATAAGCCAGAATATATTTCTCCCCAAGCTGCCACACATCTCAACAAAACCCAGAACAATTCCGGTACACTCCAGACCCTTCAGATCTTCCGCGTGCACGATTCTATTTTCGCGAACACCCACGCGTGCGGGTGAAAGATACATAAAAATCCATTCGTCGCGTACGGATACAGAAGGGCGTATTGAGAACCTCTGTTGCGAGCAAACATACAACAACGGAGCGACAGAGAGAGAGAGAGAAAGAGAGCGATATATATATATATACATGGATAGGAAGGTGCAGCGAACCGCGCGTATATCGCATTGTGTTTGGTTCGCTTCAACGAGTCCGCGTACGGCTTTTCTGCACATCGCCGCCTGTGCAGTGTATATAAGTACTGTGCCCTGTGCAAAGCGCGAAACATGAGAATCGAACGTCGAGGGAGAGAAGAGGAAGAGTCACGAATAAATGTCGGAGAGCGCGGCTGCAGAAAGCTTTCCTAAGTCGATTTCGTAGATAATTGATTGGGAGGCGCGGTACGCTGCTCCCCATTAACCTTTGCTCTTCTTTTATTTCTGTTTTTTAGTCTTTTCGACGATTGCTTCCTGACCTGTGATGTGGTGAAAGCGCGATTACTTTATTGGTTTGATTTAGCTTTGTTTTGGAATGGAATTAAGTGCGATTTTATGAAGGTATACTTGCAAAGTGTATGATTCAAAAATTCAACTGAAGAATGCCTTAGCGATTCTTAAAAAAATTCCAGTTGAAATATAACTTTTGTCTATAATAAATAACTTTAGAGAGAAAAGAAATGTTTAGTGTAAAACTAGTATAACATAAATGTGCATTTTACTTCAAACTTTTTCCTATGATGTGCTTCATGGTACTACCAATTTAGTTGAGCTGTACCACCACTTGCCTAGAACATCTTCTGATTTACAGTTTTACGAAACTGCAGGTACATATATTGCAGTGAAAACTTTTTACATCACGTGTGGAATAATAAGGAAAACGAGGGAGTTGCATAAGTAGGCGAAGCTAGGAGCTGAAATTATAGAAAACAATGTATATGAGACAGTTTTAAGATGAAAAAAAAGTCCAGGTTGAGGTCTTTGGCACTTGGTGTATGTTTCCACATCGCGGGAAATAGGATGTCCAGGATTCCTTAGGCCGAACAATGCACCAGTCGTGTGTCATTTCTTTTTTATGGTGAGAAAGTCGCAAACCATATACATGCATTATGATTATGCCGACGACTCGTGTTCTCGATTCCACGAGTGTGTATAGAAACGCTATTTATGCTGCTCGTTTAAAAGACTTACTTACGTACCATTAATCTGGCTACTGTTATTCCACTCGACTATGATTAATCATTACTTTAATCCATCAGCTTTATTACGTGTAATTTTATTGTACGCCTAATTTGTTTTAGAAATAATCAATGATGTAAGTGCTTATAATCATTTAATCATATAATTTGCACGATTCATAAGAATTCATCATTAAAATTTAACGCGCTACTTAATTCATTGTTATGAATAACCTGGTATATATTTGTAATCTAAACTCCCCTGAAAAATCAAAACTAGAAATCGTATGTGACTTTTATCAAATTAATGCTCCATTTTTCAGTTTCATTTCATTTACAATCCCTTTAATATCGATACAATTTCTCGAAAAATATAAGAATAATTTTTTAATTTTCTCAGATACCATAAATTCTATAAATGTATCTTGAACAGTTGACTTTGAGTAAAGAAATTTTAACTGCATAAATTCACAAGAATTTCATTAAAAAAGGTTATTAGAAAATTTTTTATACTAATTGGTAAATTCTCCTAAATCGAATTAAAAAGAAAAAAGTAATTTCCAGCCTAATCGATTGTAATCGGCTGAAGCTTGCGCACTTGATCGTGATAAAACTGCGGGAACACAGTCCAGCCGATAACCGATACAATCATGCCGCATCCTTCGCGTTGATTAACAAGCCAGCAACAATGAATCTCTAAGGTCTGGTGTATATATAGTATTCAGAG
>UELV01081049.1:0-12136 GCA_900490015.1 Megastigmus stigmatizans
GATGTTGAAAATTCGGGGTCTTGGTCGTTAATGGGTTAAATTACAAGATAAACATACTTTAGCGAAAAACTTGCATCACTAACCTTCGAGCAAGAATATCGCAATGCTAATATGTTAAATCAACCTTTAGACGAATTCAGGAAATGGCATTTGAAAGATAAAACTTTAAACTATTGAAAAACACTGTGTTTCGAATTTTTGCTAAAACATCTGCACACACATTTTCAGCTTCAAAAGTCGTGAAAAGAAAACGGACATTTAGGTGTTAATGTACTAAGAAAGTACAATGTATAAATACGATCAATTCAACTAATGTCTTTTTTGAAATATACACATATAAAATTTTCTTAATAAGTAAATGGCCTTCTCCATTCGGAATAGAGATCATGTTAATATTAGGTGTAATTATATTTTGACAGCTTTCTTGTTTATAGCCATTTTCAATGAAATTGCCAAATTCTAGTCTAAAAGTATTTCTTGAAAGGTCTGATTTCTACTACAGATTTCTACTACAGATTTCTACTAGAAGTGTACAAAATGAACTGCTTTAAAAAAAGCATTAAAATAATTTGCATTAAAAAAATACTATTGTGCATCCAAATATATTTTTGCACATCACAATTATATAAAAAAAAAACCAAAGTTAAAAATTAACATTTTTATAACTTTTTCACAAGCAATTAAGTAATTTGCGTAACATTTTCTTCAATAATGTCAATAAACAATATTCAAATTTTACAGGATGTCTTTTACAGTCAGTACATAAGGAAAGTGAATGGCGTCGCCATCTGTCGGTAAACGACTGAACTTCGGTGCCGCAACTTGATTTACCAACACTCGTCACATGTGTTACAGGAATCTAACCTTTTTAAACCGCAGTGCTAAGATAGCGGGGGCCATAAATCTTCTCATCAACAAACTTTTGCGTATTAACTAGCGATCGGTGATGCGAAACTGGATCACTGGCAAGAGACAGATCGATTAAATGCCATCAAAACAACCGATGACATAATTTACTGGAGCATGTTCCGGGTTGGTGGAAATGGTTCTGCACTCGTTAAAAAATTTTTCGAAATTTCCGCCACTCGAAGGAGTCGCTCACAAATCGCGCACTCAACTGTTTTCTTATTGAAGACAAAGGAAGGGAGACACTGGGTCGGAACGACGCGCCAATTCGGCAAAACAAATAAAAAAGAACACATATCTCCTGGAAAGAGCGTGCTGTGGTGTGTATTTTGGTCGCGCTTTGGCGGTCCCTTGTCACTGATCGAGAAGTGGTCTTACCTTGTCGGCGGGCCCCTCCGGGGCCAGAAAATCTCTTGCCACCTTCGAATCCTCCGCTTGCTTCAACAGCACTCGCGAAAAAAGCACACGCGAATTGGACTCGCTGTCATACACCGATCAGAACACTCGCGACGTCGCGGCCATCTTGTTAATTTCCGCGCAGTCTGTCCAAGGGAGAGGCGCGATATGTGGCAGTTCCGCCATTTACCGCAAGATGGCGCACTTAAAAAACTCAATCGAGTAAAGCTGCCGTCCGGCTTGACGGTCATCTTATACAACGAGAAATTTTACGACGGCGGAAATTGTAATCGTGCTTCGCGATAAGACTGTATTATCGCTGAGTGCCATAATTTTGTTATTAAACGATGAAAAAAATGTAACAGTCATGTGAAGAAAATATCTATTGACAAGATTCCAAGTACTTGGGAACTGAATCAAAAGCATGAATTGCTTAGTTTTAGTCATATTACGCTATCCATATATTCTTTTATTAATTAACTACTTACAATATCATTTATTTATTTATGAGTATTATCGTACAAAGTATACAACAATCAAGTAGTAAAATTGAAACTACAACAAATATTTTTGTTCGAATATTTTTGTACAGAACTTAGAACGTGTGAATTAATTATTTGCACTACAACAGACACAAAAGATAACCAAATTAACGTCGGTATGATATTATATCAAGTCTTATATAGTTTATCATTAATTATAAATGATTATCATTAATTATATTATTTAATTTGACTGTTAATTGAAAATCATCAAAAGTGACGGTCACTGTACAGTTTTAGGCGCACCCCCAAGCCGCGAGGTATAAAGCGCGACTTGGAGGAGCGGCGGTTTATTTATAGACGTCACAACAGTCTGCCCTCGAAAGATTCGTTTATTTTACGAGTTTCTTGGAGTTTTTCTTTGCTGATAGTTTACAAGATGCTATCTATTCGTAGAACGTACAAATTTTTCTAGATTTCGACAATGTTTGAGAACAGAAAAGATTCCTTGTAGTGCACTTATTTTTGCTGCAACAACTCTCTAAAGTACAGAATAGAGAATATGTACAAACGTCAAAAATAGAATCGTACTTCATAGATACGAACGAATCGTGCGAGACGCTACTATTATTATTATACGAGGAAAGATTCGTTCAAATATATTTTCATTCCTAATTTATTAGTTGTTTCAAAGCAGAGTCTAATTTTATTGTGCTGAATCTCTATCTAAACAGTTACGTTAATACAACTTTAATCTCTTATTCATTCTACAAATATTTGAATTTATAACTATTTCCTAAAATCACTATTAGATGAATCAGGCTTGTATTTTTAGAACTCTGAGGCGACATAATATATTAGGTACTTATGATTATTCTAGTCTTTTATATTGTTAATAATTAGTTGTATCGACAAATTTGTTAATTTCAATAAATGCACATTTTAAATCAACATTTATTTTTTGAAAGCAGTTGGAAAATGCTGCACGAACTCAATTTAAATAAATGGCTATTGCATTGAAATAAATTAATATAAAATATGTTAAAATAAGAATATTAAAATAAAATAAATTGCAAGTTAATGTGGCTTGTACCTAATTACCATATTATACATATGATATCATTTGAATTCAATTTATAACTATCTGTTAACGGTAATAGAAATATCTACCTTACCAGATATTGATTATGATACTATCTTTATATTCATATAATAAAAGAGTTGCTTTCCTTCGGGTAATATGTTATTTTTTTTTAGAAGTATAATTTAGAAATATAAGAGTTCTTTGATTTTTAATCCATTTCATAAATACTGCATTATTTTAGTTAACTAAACATCTCAATCAATAATAAGCTACTGACAAATGGTTAATAAGTAATGTAACATAACTTAAAGATTATTTTTAATAACATAACTTAAACAAATTCATTTGAATAAATGACTGAAGAAAATAATTTGTTTATTGCAGGTAAGTGAGGATCAGTAACGATAAAAATTCCATGTTCTTTAATCTATATAAGTTTTGAAATTTTACTTCGAGCAATTACAAATATAGGTAATATTTTCAAGCACATAAAAAGTGTATAAAATAATTGTAAATAATCATATTCAATAATATTATTATTTATAATATAAAGAATAATATTGATTATTTATAGTTGATATGTTTCAAATTCCATGTTCTTTGAGTATTTTAGTAAATAGAAAAAGGTACAGCAAATCGCGAGATGTCGCCACTCATCACCGTCAACCACCCCCGCGCTTATATCCTTCGATTCGATTAGCCAACGGGGGATAAAGCCCCAGAGGCGATGCACCAGCTAAAGCTATAGTTATATACACGCATATAGTCAGACGAACGCGTATAGAATATACGCAACAGCATCTCCCAGAGCGACAGGAGCTGCAGCAGAGGCGGCGGCGGCGGCGACGACGACCCGGCACAATCAACAGGCGCAGGAGCGAGATGAGAAACCCGGCGACAGATAAAGCACCGAAGCGAGAGAGAGAGAGAGAGAATGAAGGAAGAGCAGTAGCGAGCGTGTACTATACACATCGAGATAAAACGCGCAGGGAGAGCTAAAATACAGAAAGAAGAGAGCGAGAGAGCGAGAGAGAGAGAGAGAGAGAGAGAGAGGAGGCGAGAGAGCGCACAGGAGGAGGAGGTGCAGGATCGAGCGGCCCGTGGCAGTAGTGGGAGAGAGCGAAGGAAGACATGCGCGCGGACTGCGGAGTCGCGGGAGCGGCGCACATGCACATGCACATAGGGCCGTATATATATACTCGTGTGTATAGGTGCAGAGCGGCGGCTGCGGCGGCGGCGGCGGCGGCGGCAGCAGCAGCAGCGGTTAAGGCGGCTCGAGAGAGTAGTAGAGAGTAGTAGTAGAGGTCTTCCCCGGCGCGGCTGCGGCGGCGAGTGAGCGAGTGAGCGAGCGAGCGAGCTGCCGACGACGACGACGACGACGACGACGACGCGAGTGTGTGCTGCGCTCCTGCCTCTCTCGCTCTCCCATATTATATACGCGTCAGTTCTTAATCGCGGAGAGGAGCGCGTGCGTCGCGAGTGAGCGGTGCGCTACCCTGCGTCTCTCTTCCTCGATCTCCACCCGCGAGCCTTTTTCTACATATATATATTATACCTGCACGTACATAACGCGGTGCGCGACGTCGACGGGACGACCAGAGGGAAAGAGAGAGAAATATATATGTATATTGTGTGCGCGTGACCCTCGAGCGGTTGTTGCTCCTTTTTACGCGCTTGGCCTTCGCAGCTCGGCCTTTTTCTACTACTACCTGACGCTCCTGGCTGCTGTTGCTGTTCCAGTGCCACTGTATATACACACGCTGGTGCTTCTCTCTAACTCTTTTCGCTCGTGCAGTGTGTTGTATAAAGCAGGGGGGAGAGGCGGCAGATCCTCGAGTGAAGCTGCTGCTGCTGCTGGAGTGACGCACCTTCGGTGGAGCGAACCTGTGGAGTGGGACCGCGTGTGCGTCCACTGCATGTAAGTGCGCTTATATCACAGATTTATCGCACTCGAGTGCTCTTTTACTGTATACTCGAGGAGAGTCGATGGAGCAGGTGATTTGAAACTGTGTCAATGATTTCGAGCCTCTTGGTTTTTCTTTTTCTTTTAATACTTCTTAGCTGGGATGGATTATCTCGTGTGTCAAGGTTAGCAGAAAGTGAATTCAGGCTTATTTGGATTCGATCGCTGTTTGCCGTGTCTTTTAGCTACGTCGAACGGTGCGGTTGTGAATGCCGGCTTTTCAGTATATGACGGCTTCGATGGTTATAGCTAGAACGTTGTGGAGATATGAATCATGAAACATGAATATATACCAATTTTAATCATAGAGTTTTAGTACAATCTATTCAATGTCTGCCCTGAACTTTATGAAAATCAATAAGAACTACGACCGCTGCATTATTTGGTTTTTCAGAAGTCGGTCTGTAACTCCATTTCGTATTAATGCATTTGTTGGATACAGAATAAGGTATTATCATGTTGAATATCTGTCGGTTGTAGCTGAACGAATGTCCTTTTATCATCCTCTCGTACATTCGAAATGGAAGAGTTTTAAAGTTGCGGTGCTGGTTTTAATACTGGTTTTTCTTTCTCGCTCATTATGAGTCATATTCATTGCCAAGAATACGGATGATATCTCGCCTTTTTATTTTCATCAGCTGTTCCGCTTTATTGTAGTCGCTATATATTAAACTCACGAAATATTGTCTTAGTCATTCTACTGCAATCGACGTTTCTTAATGTTTGCCTTAATTTTAATTTTATTTTTTTTTATTTTGTTTTTTGCACGCACTCAACGTTTATGGAAGTTCATGGCCACTTTTTATTTTGTTTTGTTTTTACTCCTCGTATTTTTTATATGTATTTCCGACTCTGATCTGCTTATGTTTTCACAGGTATACGTGAATATAAATAAATGAATTAAGAATAAATTAATTCTTAAGGTTGGGTTGAAAAAAGCGGAAAAGTTATTTTATGATGTCATTCCACGCTGACAGCCTTGAAATCTTAAGTAACCGGCTTAGTACTTGCATCGATACATCGTATATAGCAATGCCTCTTACTGAGAATTTTCGCATTCCACATACATGTCATATGAGTAATAAAAATGGAAAATGCATCCGGTTATTAAAGCTTTTTTGCACAAGCTATTTATATTTCTCTTGGTGGCTCATCTTGAGTTTTGTAAAAAAAATATAAATAAACAACAAAACCAGATGACAGTTTCTTATAGGTTTATTTGGTTATTGCGAAATACTATAATGCACCGATAGAATTTACTTTTAGATACTGATAATTTTGCCGAAGTGCGCATGCGCAGCTATCTCCTGAATACTATTTATTCTGAATGTGACAGTAGGCATTTAATTTATAGATATTAATATATTAAACATTACATTGTCGGTTTCGAAATCGAATTACCATCCACTCAACTCGTTATTAACCCGAATAACCCGAATAACATTACTATAAAACCGAAAAAACAATTAATTTAATCGTGATGTTGTTTTGTGAATAGAATTTGTATTTGCATAAAAGATTTCATTTCATCATTTCAATCGAAATTTTTCACTTAATAAAACAGAATTTCCAGAAAAATCTTTTAATGATGCCAGTCTATTAATTTAAACGTTGTAACTACGGTTTCAAGCATTTTTTGAAAAAAAAAATAACAGTTAGTTAGTTGATGCAATCAAGCGATTGATGGGGTGATGCCCTTCTGTATCGATCGAAAAAATACTAAATAATCGAAAAAGGTGATGAAACTTTTTTGCTTATTCCAATTAAAAATTTTATAAAAGAGTATAGAGGAAGCACTTGACGACTGGTCGAGTGATTTTCGATTGATATCGGCGCGGCTTATTGCAATTGGCAATGGCGGCCACGGCTATAAGCCCGGGGAAGTTCCGTATTGTTCGCGTGGCTCGTTTCCGGAAGAGGCGCCCGTCGAGCAAAAGCATCCTCTCGACCTTCCTATATTTTTTAGCCTATACCTCCAACGCCAGAAACTGCTTTTCATTTCCATTGACTCTTTTATCAACTTTGGCGAAAAAAAAAGAAATTTCTTCCCCATTGTGTACAGACTGACATTCCTTTTATTTACGCCCCGGGCTCCTTTGTTTCCAATGATGAAAAAAGCTTCGCGTGCGCTGTACGTACCCGAATCGCTTTGTTTAACTTTGAAATATCAACCCGTTTTTGAAGCGCAAACTGCTTTATTGATCTTTCGCGAGAAAAGATATTTTCATCGCTAATGTTACAATTTGTTGTATAGCCCGTGTCTGTGTGCGTATGTGTGTCCCTCTCTCGCGTACGTTGACTGAAAGAACGTAATCAATAAAGTAAATAAAATGACGGGGAAACGTGATACGGACGTCGTTAAAAATGCGAGCATTAATCACGCAGTTATAACGATATTCTTGCATGCATTATCACATATCGAGCAAAATATAATTGGAAATATAGCGAAATAAATGGAATAAGCGCGCGTTGAGAAACGTAAATGCTATACTCGCAATCGTTAAAGTGATATTTATCGCTTGGTAAAATCACTCTCGAATTAATATTCATCACAATTGCATTTATTTTATCGAGTTTTTTGTAAACTAGTGCTCATTTCTCTTATACTTTAATACTGAAATGAATATTACCTATCGGATTATTGCACGATTTCGACTAAAATTCATTCGCGTTATATACGTAAACGTAAAGTTATCGCATCGAAAGCCATTTTTCAAAGTAAATTAGATTTTCAAGGGTAAGTGCGTGTACCCGAAATACATCGCAAGCTTACAGCAATTCGAATGGAGAAGACGGTAAAAAAGATATATCGTTACACAGGCGGGCAACAAAGGGCCTTTGATATAATGGCCCTCTCAATGCTCCTTTCGCCTAATTATGCAAAAAAAATTCGGAAACGAGATAAAAGGGGTGGAAAAGGGGATCTATTGAAAGAAGACAGCTCTCCGCAATGTAATCCATTAAAATCGCGGAAAGACGGAGAGGTAAAAAGGGCAGGGTTAATTGCCTCGAGGGTAGTGGCTCTGGACGCGTCTTATCGACCGACTTTCTCGCTTTCTCTCCCTTGAAATCCGCAAAAGTGCTCGAAACTCCTCTCTCGTGCGTGTGCCTCGAACGAGACGCCCCGAAATAACCGAATCGTCTATTAATGGCAGTACAAGCCTGCTCTGCCTCCTTCCATTTCGTGCATGTGCAGAGTAAGAAAGAGAGGCAGAGAGGGACACGCAAGTGCATCTCGCGGTGCAGAGGTACGAGAGACGATGTTAATGCAAAACACGAGACGAAACAGACATTCGTATTTTGCAGCGGGTGAACTTGAACTTTTTGGAATTTACTGGATGAAACGAAAATAGAGCTCGAATGCGGCGGTGGATGCGGTGCAGGTTACTGCGAGAGTGCGAACGATTGGTTGGAGGGTTCAGAGTAGCCCTCAAGGATATATAGAGATGAGCTTTGAAAATATTTCATGTATGTAAGATTATTTGTGCTGCTTGGTTTTTCCAGAATATTATTTTGTTTAGAATGGTGATGTAATCTTATAACAAAGTTTCTATTCAAAGTGTTCCCTAACAAAAAAAAAGAAATGAATCATATTATAATAAACATGCTGAAGAATGTAGGAAAACTATAATATTGGATAAGTAGTAACGGCTGAGCTAAGTTAGACATAAAATGGATAGTAATTACAGATACCAATTACAACTTCTAGGTGAAACCCATAATATAATGCTTACACTGAAAGTATTTTATCATTCTTACTATGATATACGTATATAGGTCTGAAAATATAATCAATAGTGAAATTCTTTATAGAGTAATTTTAATTAATACTTTTGCAATACAGGTTCTAAGTTGATTATATGCTATAATAATTTCAGAAAACATTTTTATAAAATATTTACATTTATTTTAAATTCACTTTTCATCTATGGATAGCTGTGTATATTAATACTTTTATTAAACTACAGCATCGCGAATTAAACGATGAAAAAGGAGTTAATAGCTGCTGTCGTAGAGGTAATAATTTATTTCACTTACTTAATTATAGGCTGTCAGGAAGTGAAAGAAACTTTGGAGACGATTAATCGTGAATTCTTTACCTAAAAATGAAAAAAGTTCTCGCCAAGATACTTGAAAAGAAGGAGAAAACTAATTAAAAACAACCATCGAATATTCTTTAATATATAATTTCTCTCTCCAAATAAACTCATCATTAATTCCACGGCAGTAAATAATTCTTTATTCAATAAATTCAAGACTCTATCGATCTCTACGAGCAAAAAACATTTTTCTAATAGGTTTTATGAGAACAGTATATTTTCAGTTCCGAGATGGCGTATTGGTAAAACCATATCTATAACTTCTCTCGGAGAATTTAGACTGTGTTCAAATCTGAAAGAAAGTAAAAGTTGAATCCAAATGAAAAATTTATATAAGGTTAAACTTTTAGGATTGTAAGAACTGTTTTCAAAATTGAAGGAATAAGAGATTAAGTGTTTTTCGCCCCGGTACTATCAGTTTTCTTGTGGTGATTCTTTATTCATTAAATTATATTTGAAATTCTCAAAAAAGACATCTAAAAAATTAAAAAACATTAATACAGTTTTCCGAGCTCCGCAGTTATTTTTCCAAGAAGCAAAACTCAACGAGACAGAAACAACCATTGCTCTCGCAGCAGCTGCGACTGTTTGCCTCGGCTGTACACCAACGACAGATATCACATGATTAAAAGAAAAGTGAAATAAAGCATCCCGCGCGTATTTTCTTTGCCCGCACGCTCGTGAGCATATAAAAGTTCTCGCGCGCAAATCTGATTTAATTCAAAATATTTAGCGCGTGCCTTCAACTGGCTTAATATTATTTGCGGTCAGAAGTTGAAACGAGACTCATTTAAAGTGCCGCGGTGGCGGCGGCGTAGAAACATAGACAAAAAATGCTGCGGGGGAAAAAACGAGAGAGAGAGAGACGACTCCACTGGGGCCTACGGCCTCGAGTCAAAGAGTCAGGAGAGCGAGCGCGCAAAGTGAATGCGAATGTACGCGAGTCAGCGGCGACGGCGGCGGCAGTGGCGGCCGCGAGGGTGTGCAAAAGTGTATGTCTCTCTCTCTCTCTTTCTCTATACGCGTTCCGCGCGCATATGCGCCTCTGCACTGAACACACCCCTTTTACTCTCTCTCTCTCTCTCGTTCTCTCTCTCTCTCTCTCTTTGCCCGCTTTCTCTCTTCGCTTTATTTCGCCTTCTCGCTCGGGCTTTCGTCTTTTTCCGGCTCTCTTTTTCGCGCTTCTCTCTCTTTCTCTCTCTCCCTTTCTCTCTCTCTCTCTCTCTTTCTCTGACTCGGAGCGTCGGCCAGACAGAAAGAAGAGAAAAAAAAATCACAACGTCGCTCCGTCGAGGATCCAATAAAAATCCCGGACTGAGTATATAGTCTGCGCTATACTCTTTCCTTTTTTTATGCCGCTGCAATGCGGAGAGAGAGAGAGAGAGAGAGAGAGAGAGAGAGAGAGAGAGAGAGAGAGAGAGAGAGGAGAGTGAAGACTCGAAGGAATTTCGCGCGACTTGCGAGCGAGAGGCAGCACCGAGAGCAAACACTGGGCCGACTTGACCTACGCCAACTGAGGAACTTCTAATGAAGCTTATTTGGCCACGGGGACAAAGTGCTTTTCGTTTTTACTCCCCGCCATGAGCTTCCAACCGTATTATAGACTGGCTGCTTTATTGGACACCCGTTGTTGCTTCATGCGCATTCATCGGGATAATTTATCCCACTCCATTGTCCATTCGCCATTTATTATAATTAATATTGGAATAAGATAGGTTGTTCTATTGTTTCGGAATGGAGAATGACACGCATAAAAGTCAATTTATACGTCTACGCGTCTTTCATTGAAACTGTGCAACATTGTACAAACCAAACCAAAATATTATCTTAGAATACGTTAAGTATCGTTCTACATTTCCAGTCATACCCAACTCTTGGCTATATATAGCAGTGTAATCAATATGTGGCATCAAAATATCAAATGCCTAATTATATTCCTAATCTTATCTATACTTTATACATGTGTGTTTACTATTAAGTTAATTTCTTATCGGTCATTATATGTGATTCTTCCAATTTGAGACAATCAGCAAAAATATTTTTCGAACTTTGTCATTTCAGATATCAAAGATAAACTGTGTAAAGTATCACTCAATGTAATTAAAATATTGGTCATATGCTTCAAATTTTGATTCATGATTAAATTTTGACGTCAACTTGTTAAACATTTCTAAAATTGAATGATATATTAAATAAACATATGTTATCGTGAAAGTCAATCCGGGTATGGATTCAATCACGAAGGATTATGTCACGCAAAGAGAAAGGGAGTATGACTAATTGTCTCTAATTCAATAAAAAAAATCCTGTGCTTTTACATGAAACAATCTATTTTCTCTAACTGATTGTTCGATAATAACCTTACACGTTGCCGTTCTTTACGCGTATTGTTTCTCGTCGAACACATTCCAGATTTTGAAAAACAACCATCCGTTTCACATTTGTCCCGTTGAAAACAACCCAACTGACACCCCATAACACGAGGATTGTTCAGATATCGAATCGTATAGCTGCCAGAGTCTCGCGCGCGCATCTCTCGACACTCGTAAACGTTCTGTCACGCATTCGGCGCTACATAAATCATCTTTATTTTTCGCGTATATAATACAGACACATAGTTGGCATTGTACGAAACTCACTTGCGCGCGCACTAAAACGTCTGGAATGTCAAGGTTACGCGTACGTGGAATATTTTAAGTCTTCGTCAAAAAGTTCAATTCACGGTATAATTCGTCCATTACACGAAATAACTCGAATAACTTCGCGATACGCAAACATTATATACGAAAGCTTATCTATTGCAAAAAGGATTCACAGCCATTCGCGTGTGCTTTCTTGGCGAAGCTTTCGCAACGATCCCTAATTTCTCGGCAGTTTTTCAAGGTCACGCGTCGCGTCAAGATCCACCTCTCTCGCGATCCCTTATCTCTCGCTCGAGCAGTTAAAAAAGCGTACGGCTGTCCTCGTCCAGCTTACACACACACAGAGATACACACACAGACACACACACACAGACACACACACGCAGGAGATGTTATCTTGGAGGAGCTGGTTGGCGCGTTATAATATGCATGCACAAGGGGTCCGCCCGGTTAATTCGAGGCGCACACGCGTTTTGCATTCCGGTATACCTATATATGCCGTGAGCCTGTTGTCGAGGCACGCGCACGTCCGGCCCTTCCCTTCGCCCTTCCCCCCCCCCTCT
>UELV01081052.1:18064-29821 GCA_900490015.1 Megastigmus stigmatizans
AAATTTTTTATATAATAGTTGAAAATTTCTAAATTTTTTCACTTTTTTCCGTGAAAAACACGCCATATTTTTTTTCAAGAGAGTTTTAGCAAAAAATAAGTCTCACCAGTCTTTAGTAAAAAAAGTATAAAAACACGAATAAGTAAATTCTCACTCGTAGCCCAATACTAGGGTACGAAAAGATGCACGATGTTGAATTTCCTCAACAATCTCTTCCACAAATTCTGATTAATAAACTTTAATTTAGGTCACACTGATCTTACTATATCAGTTTTCTTAAGAGTCTTTTCTCCGAATATTTTAAACTGCATAATTTTGTACAGCAATAAATAGATGCCACTACAAAGTTAACAAATTAAAATTACTAATTTATTTTAATAACCTTAAATCAACTACAGCTAGTTAGTTAATAGTAATATTTTTACATCATACATGTGGACTGAAAATAAAATTTAATGAAGCAAGTCTATATAAATATTACAACATATTCTTATAAGCTAGCCTTGAGGCAGTAAATTCGCCGCATCAACAGTCACGTAGTTTGTTTCTCTCTTTAAAAAAGGGAGCGAGTGAGAAAGAGGAGAGCAGCTCCAAAGAAAGAGCCGGAGTGCGCGAAAGGGACGACAGAGAGAGAAAAAAGCCCTTGTTGTTTCTTTGCACACACCCTGTGCCCGCGTTATTCAACAAAAGATTCGGTTCTTGCCAACTCTCTTTCTCTCTCTCTTTCTCTCCTTCTGACTGGTTTCGCTCATCTGCTGCTGCGTTTATATTTATATACCCGCGAGCGCTCGGTGAGAGGAACGCGGGGAGGGAGAGAATAACAAAAGCGAAGGGATTAACAATGCCGTCGAGGACTACGACGACGCGCAGGAAGAAGAGGGAGATGGTGATATGGTATGAGGGTGTGTGTGTGTGTGTGTGTGTGCGTGTGAGGGAGCGAAAGGTAGAGATCACGAGAGAGGAAGTAGTTTCCTTTTCATTCCCGCGACGACGTCCAATTTAATTAACGACTGCGTACTCGCGAGCCGAGTGTGAAAGGGTGAGGGGTCAGCATTTATAACTTTATTAATGTGTGTTTCAGTTCTACGGGGATGCGCCACCGAATTAATGCGCTAGATGAAAGTTATATATTTATACGCATGTACAACCTTCTAGCCTCTTTCCCTCTCCTATAGTTTCTCTCTCTCTCCGTCTCGCTCTCGACTCTTTATGAGGCTTATATTTTCATGAAGTCTCGAATAATTCTTGTTTTTCTTTAAGTACTATCTTTGTGCTGTATGCAATAATGTTAAATAAATATTGTTGTAGTAGCATTAAGTTTGGTAATTAAGGATTTGCAAAGTAGCAAATAGTCTGCAGCTGTGAGTGTAGTTAATTATTTTATTACATGATGATTATCTAGATGCCTTTTATGAGAATGAAATTGAATATCTAACGAGATTAAAACTTAATATAATCATCAGTTTTTATTTAGATACTTGTTTAATTTAAACTTTAAAGGCGATTTTTACTCAAGTACAAATGTTCTTTATTTTTTATATGAATTACGAATAAAGTAAAATAATAAAATAAGAAAGTGAGAAAAGTCTCGGCCAAGGATTCATTAAAGCACCTTATAGTCTTCCCAGGGTTTACGACTAAGCAAAACCCAGACGGTGTACAGATCTCAACAATGCAAATCAATTATCCACCGCACACGAATAAATGCTATCATTACCATCGCCATCTCCCCGGTTCTCTCCTTATCCATCTTCTCCTTCACGAGCATGCATCATTATCGCTTGCATTGTTGTCGCCACCCATGACGCTCTCTTCTCCCCCTCTCGCTCTTAGACTTGAAAAGCGCGAACCAGAACGCAGCATGAGTACTCACCGGTACTGCTGCTCCTTCGAGTGAATGCATTGGTGCGTGTGTTCAGTTGCACCAGGAAGAAAGAGAGATAGAGAAAGCAGAGCACGAGTAGCACAAAAAAAAGGAATAAAGTCTTTCGTATCGAGCAGTTCTCATTCGTTCTCGAGATTGAGAATTTTACATTATCAATCATATTTTAAATTAACTTAATAAATATAATGAATATCATGAATTATTTTGTTTCCTGCAATGTTTTCTCAAAAAATTATTTTTCATTATCATAAAGCTTTCTCTAGGTGGAAGCAATAGGAATACAGAAAAGGCTGCGAGTGAAATTGTCGCGACGTAAGCTTATACATTTCCTTTCTCCCTGTATTTCCTGCTCGGTCGGGTGGACCCACAGTAGCTCGCTCGCGCTTCTTCGTCTCGCATGCCACTGGTCTTTAAATCCCTACGAGACATGCTTGTGCAAACTTGCATAGAAATACGCGCGTGTAAAAAAACGTACAATTAAGTTTTCAAAGCTCAATATGCACTAATATTGTAAGATCAAGCATATCCACATATATATACACACATATTTACCATGTACACAGATGTAAAGTTGGCTTCTTCCCTGGTACAAATTGAAACGGGTTTTTACTGAGTTATTAGCCAATTTGTTTCAAACTCGCTAATTTCTATTTAACGTTCTACAGTTAAAACCCCCGATCCTTGGTGGCGGTAGATCGACAGAAACTGGCTAAAAGCCCTCTAAGGCGAAATTAGTGCTTTTGTATTGCCTATTGAGCACCGATGTGATCACGTGACTCTTAGACAGACCGAACGGACGTCAGTTTTAATACTTAGTAATGAATAAGTGACGTAGTTTTATTTTAATATAATATATTTATAAAAGCTTAAAATATTTTATGTTTTTAACGCACTAATGTTATGTGTACAGGCTAAAAATTAGATTCTTAGTGGGTCGAACCCATTAATTATTCTGCGTGGGTTCTGTCATAGTGTTGAGCTTTTTCAAATTTTGCTTCAATATATAACAGTTTTACTTGCTCATGTGAATCTTTTGGGATTACCTAGAATGAGATTGACATATCTAAAATTTGTATAGTTCATGCTCATTCTCCAATAATCTAATACAATCGTTGTTATAATTTTCGACAAATTTAAAGTTTGGCGTATACTCTTCTCGCTATCCCTTTACCGCTTTTTTTCTCTTCGTAATGCGCAACGATGTCCGCCATTTCCCGGTCGCTTTCTCCAAGCCGTGCCGGTAGCGTTTAGATAAAAATACCAATTTTCCGTGCACGCGCTTTCTACAAGCGCACTCGTCCGGCTTTACTCCTCCTCCCCCCCTTCCTCTTCCCCTCTCGCTCTCTCTCCCTCTCCCTCTCTATCTTCTTTTTATCCTGCATCCTCTTTTCGCTTTTTGGCGCAATGCGTCGACGGACGCTGCTCGCGGGAACTTGGGTATTGTCGCAGTTTTATTTGAAAGAGGGATAGGAGAGAAAGAGAAAAGAGATGTCGTTTCTCTCGGGATCTCTTTTGCATATCTTCGTCGCACAGGAAGGATGGATAATATAGCTTATTGATATTTTTGGCCGTGTGGAAAAGGCGCGCCATTCTATAGCGTAATATTTTCTTGTTTTCTCTTCGCGCTTTTTATTATGTATATGTTGGATTGTGTGAATGAGTTTAATATGTAGATGAGTATCAAATTCGAGTTTAGGAATATAGGATTATTGATATATTTTACTTTGGCTGCTTCTTTTTCAAGAAAAAATGTATTTAAGGACGATCAAGTGTAATTTTCTATAAGTTATAGCGTAGATTTCTGTTAATAAGCATTTTATTGCAATCAGATATCAAAAGAAATTGGATTTAGTTTAAAATTCGTAGTAATAAAAACTGCATTCTAGATAATTCGTTCAATTTGATCGAGAAAATTGAATACAATGACAAATCTAGTGCAATTTTCATTGTAGAACACAGACCCATTGACTAATACAAATCAACTCAATATTTATGTTCAAAATTGTAGTTTTCCATCTCCAGAAAAAAATCACCTTGGGTATATGTCTCGCCCAACTTGAGCAGCCTGTACACACATCGCGCATTATAGCCAATGAACGTATGCGCGCGTGTACGTGTGCAGGTTAGATGCTCCGCAACGTAGAGGCTTAACGCGACTTCGATCAGCGAACTTTACGCGAGCGCCTTCTTTCCTCTCTCTCTCTCTCTCTCTTACTCTTACTCTTACTCTCACCCACAAACTTGTCCAAGTCTTGATATAAAAGGGCCAGATAGTGTAGAGGTGGAGGCGCACATACCCGCAAGTTTTCTGCAAGTACAGATAGACCAGATAGAGCAGTAGCGGCGGCGGCGCGGCGGCCCGTATCGCTCCGAGAGAGGATCATTGGAAAATTTCCGTCGTTTTCCACGGTAAACCAAGTGCTCACCTTTCCTCTCTATCTTTCTCTTCCTCTCTGGCTTCTCCTTCGCTTTTGCACGCTAATCCTAAGAGCGAGGGAGCAAGAGGGAGCCAGAAAGATGAAGTTCCGATGTACTCTGCAGGCCTTGGGTGGGGACGTATTACTTTCCGTTTTTTATACATTGCCTGCGGAAGGTGAACTGTTGCTACTCTTGCTGCCCTTATAGACTCTGGGATATCGAGTGCAGGACTTTTTCTCGTCGAAATTTCTTAGCACGGAAATAGATACTGTGCAAGCGTTGGGATCATGTTGCCTCCACCAAGCACTCAAAAATATGTGGAACTTGAATAATCACAAACGAGTACATCATTGATTTTTTTTTTGTTACTGATTTTGTATCTTTTCCCGTGACAGTTTAATTAGATGATTCGAGTGCACTTAAGGGAGTGGAGAGTTTACTTTGTGAAAGTTTGATTTACATACTTCAAGTTGAGAATGTTGAGATACCGCTGCGATTTTCCTTTTATATGGGGATGGAGATAATTTGCTTTGGTATTTTAAATAAAAAAGTTCCATTGATAAGTACAAATGATTTCATATTTTATTTGGCAAAGAATTAAATGAAATGTAACCGACTCATTTTTCCTTCTAATTTTGTGAATTTCAATGAAATTCAGCATTTAGTAAACTTCAAACAGATTATACTTTTCATGTAACTCCATCAAATTCCAACATTCTCTTCATAAATGATCCGCGAGGGATTCCAAAAATTGTTCATCGATCCGAATTCTCTGCATCCACTGGGCCACCGGTTTTTCCCGATCTCTCACTTACAGTTCAGCAAAAGGGAAGATCCGCGGGCCAAGAAGTAAAAGTTGAAAGAAAAAGTGTCTCGGCCACAAATCTCGACCTGGCCGCCGTCATTAAATCTAACGCGTCGAAAGCTATGGTAGAGCCTGCCGCAGCGGGTCTTTAAAGGCCACAGTGGCCATTGCTCAGAGGTTCGTGTCTAAGCGTGTGCACGTGTGTGTGTGCGTATGTACTCGAGAGTGGAGAGTCTCGTGGGCCTCGTAAGCGACCGACCAAGGAATGTAGAAAAAAGAACGGAAGGATACTCTTTTTTGTAGCTGCGCGGCAAATTGAGACAAACGCGCACACGCATTGTTGAAAGCCTCGCGACGCGTGTTAGTCCCACTTACGGCGGTCCGAGCTTTTCAAAGCTGGAATTCTTCGGCCGCCATTTTTCATCCTTCCGGAGCTTTTCGGTGTGCGATTTTTTGGAGAACCTGCCGCTGTGTGCGCTTTTCTCCTTTTCCCTTTTTTATTGCGGGGGATTATTTTCTTTGGCTGCAGCGACAAAATTGTTTTTCATTGTTAGAAACGAGACAAGGATTGGCGAGTGCTGTTACTTTAGATTGAATTAGTAAATGGAGTAAACAATAAAAATTCAAATGGAAGTTTTTGTATTCAATTAAATTTTAGGCTATATACTTAGACTGTTCAAAATATTTTAAAAACATACTAAGATAGTTTAAATAAAAGGAAATATTCTAATTTATCTTATGGAAAAGTAAAATAAAAATATATTGTATGTCTATGAATGTTCAACCAAAAAAAAGAAAAAGTACAATAATTTTATTTGGTGGGATGTAGCCAGTACTGCTGCATAAAACTCTCAACAAAAATCCTTAAAATGCGTATACAGCTTTTCAAGTATTATCCTTCTACAGTACGGCCAAATTTTCTTGGTGCACGCGCTTATACGCTTACGATGCAACTGTCTTCAGAGTCTAACTTTCAGGGTTTAATGCTCAGCAGCGAAAAGTCCCTCGTTCTCGCAGCAGTTTCGCAGTCCACCCTTTCAGGCCGTAAAGCGATTCTCGACCAGAGATTCAACGCTGCTGCGTAACCTATTTCCCCCTTCCTCCTTCTAAATTACGCGAATTTAAATGATGTGCAAACAATAGCATAGTAAACCAAAAAGAGAAGATATCGATGACCAAAGTATCTTTACAATTTATCGATGTCTCGTAATTTATTTTTTCAATTTTCTGTCCATCCCTACGAAAATTTACACTAAAACTTTTTTCTGTTAAACAGAAAACTTTCGCGCACCTCGGGTTGCTTTTAATTATGTAAAAACATGCTTACAGCCGCTTCTTTTTTCAAAGACCCTCCTTTTGCCTATATGCCGCGAAGGAAAGTTAGAGAGAGGAGAAGAGGTAGTGTCGCGCTAGTTTGTCGGTCGGCGGTGAGAGTATAAAAAAACAGCAGCAGTGGCCGGGGACAGAAGGTAAGGGAGATCCTTCGGGGCTTTTGGATTTAACAGCGCTGCTGCTGCTACTGCTGCCGCTACCGCCGCCGCTCGATCCCGTTACTGCCACGATGAAATTTCCCTCAGGCTGTAGGGAGAGTGGAGCGAGTTCATGGTCAGCGCCGTTGCACAGACCCTAGCGCGAACATTCGAACGCTTTTAACCTTCGCATACTGGTTTGCTCTTCTTTGGGTGCGATGCCTTGGCTTTTTCGAATTTTAAAAGCGAATAGACTAGATGTTTCTTTTTTATGTTTATTTCGTGGTTGTCAGTGTACTTTATGTCAGCTTCTTTGATAATTAATGGAGCTTTCGTTTTTATCTGTTTCAGGTTGGTTTTGCAATATTACGCTGACTTTGGTACTGTGAGTTATTAAATATCAATTTACCGATTATCATTTTAAATTCAATACAGCTTATTTGTACTACACATTTATGGTTCTCTGCAAGGAGGTCTTTCAAAAATGTCTCTATTTTTGATAAATATGCATTTGAACCAAATATGATAATCATTCCAAAATTACAGCTTTTTTTGTCGCAATAAGGGGATATGTGAAATCAATGTATTTTTCTTGGAAACGGTAATATTCCAGTCTAATGTTTTGATTGATCTACCAATAATTCAGTTCAACCACAGAAAAAAAAGCTCATTGCACTTTGGCGTGCCAATAAATAGAGAAAGATAACAAAAAATGAGAGGAAAAACAATATGACCCTATTGTTTAGAAAAATGCCGTGGCAGTACATACTCGGCAGCTAATAAAGCTGATTTACGGTTGCTGGTCAAGCTTGCAGTGCAACCAATAAAGAATTTAATAAAAAAGCTAGACAGTCCGTGCATGTGCACGTGAGTCTGTGCGTGCGTGTATAGCCGCGCGCATAGTTCCGCTTGCAAATTGCTAACGTGAAATATTTGAATTCGGCATCATTTGCTTTGAAAATTACGATGATAAATTTTGAATAAATTTCCCATTATTATTCCGTGTATAGCGGCTCGTGCGCGGCGAGCGGCGCTCGGCGTTTCTCGTTTTTTTCCCCCCTCGCTCGTCCCGACCGCTCGCTTGCTTGATGGCTTTTCGATACTTTATTTTTGTCCGTCCTTCATTTTCCCGTAATTGAATTTGTAATCGAAGCCCGGACATACCTCTCTCTCCCCTATACTTCGTTTTATTAAAGTTTTGACTGTATGTATGATGCGCTTTTGGCGCATACGTACAACGAATTGCTCCGGGTGCGCGCTTTAATGAAGGAAATATTTATGCATCGATTAAACGCATTACCGCGAGCTTTATTACAAAATGATTTGTTCGCGACCGTGAGTAGGTAACTTACACACGGACAAATTGCCTGTCGAAATTCATTAATTTTGTCAATGTCAACAGTTTTTCTGCATTCAATTGCATTGAAACGAGGTGAAAATTTCAGTTAAAGTACGAACTTTTTAAATATCTTCTGGCATAAATTGTACCGCAACTTTTAATTTTTAAATGTAGTAGTGTGTTTTTCAACTCGCGGAATTACGAGGAGATTAAAATTTAATCATGCCGTATTAAAACATCGTTGAATAAATTAGATCCTGGAAATATTGGATTACTCTATAAATTGTTATTAAAAATGAAAGCGTAGGTTGCAACAGCTCCCAAACTATGATCGTATCAAATTGCAGTAATGTTATATTTTTATAATAAATGTGTACAGAAAAAAGGTGTTTATAACGCAATATTCTGGTACATACTTGATATTTTCTTTTGAACAATTATATGAGAATAAATGATTAAGCCGCAACAAGCATACTTTGATATTATGATTAATTTTTCGTAGCTAATTCGAAATTTATATTCTAAAATTATGAAAATGCATGCAACGGTGTACTTTACCACTATTTTAAATTTAGACTGCTTTTATAATGTATTTCATTCAATAATAATGTATTCAATTGTAATCTCATAAAAAAGTAAAGTCTTACATTTTTAAAATCAATTTAATTGAAAGAGGTTACTTTGCACATAATCTAGATTACATAAAATTGAACTATAAACCTTATTATTAATAATATTTATACTATTTCTTTGTTAAATAGACTATAATAAATTTTATACCTTAAAATATTAACTTCCATGTGATCTTGTCACACTAATTATTAATAATTTCGTGTAAATATACACTTATAATATTCATGATAAGTAGAACATGCTATTTAAAAAAGTTTTAATTTGCATTAGGAATGTTAGTAAAATTTTTATTAAACAGTATCTATCAGATTTTCTATACGATATACACAAAATCAGCTTCCTGACTCTTGCAATTTCTATAACTGCGACGATACACTTGGTTATGCAAAAACGTGCAGCAACACCGATGAATTATAAATTATAATCACCGATGTGCATCAACGATTTTACTATCTATATATACATACGTATCATAATTTTCGTGCGTTCGCCGATTCGTAATGGATAATCAGCAACAAAGTCTCGTAGAATTGAGCAATATTAATATAGAGTATCTTGCACATTTTTATAACTATGCCGTTAAATGTAAATTAATCAATTAAATAAATAAGGACATTGTGATTAATTCAAAAAGTTAAACGTCCACGTTTAGCAAATCTAAGTTCGTATTTACATAAAATCACATTTGAAATACAAGGTAAATGCAATAACTGGTGTCCTAAATCTGGTTGTTTAAAATGAACAGCATATTGGAATACAACTTATCAAAAACAATTTTCTCCTTCCAATTCTATTTTTTTTCTCTTACTTTCTTTCTATCTCTCTCTCGCTCTCTGGCCGTCACACTGTGGGTGTAATATACGCGCGAGAAATACGACGAAAGCAAGGATTCGCTTTCTTCAACCCATTAAATTGCTCGTACTTTGCGTTTCGCGCCCGCGCGTTTTCCCCGCGGGGAGTGACTAAGCTGAATGAGAACGAGGAAAAAAAATCACGCAAAAAAAGAATCGCAAGAATAGCACAAGAATAAAAGGTACAACGAAAAAAAACGAAGGAGTGAAGAGGAAAGGAAGAGGAAGAGATGCGTCGTAAGTGCCGCGTGATTTATTTAAGGAGTAGCTGTCGCGCTTTTGCCCCGAGTGTCTCAGCTCCTTATTTCGTTTCTCTGTCTTTTCCTCTCTCTCTCTCTCTGTCTCTCTCTCTCTCTCTCTCTCTCTTTTCTTCTCTCCCTCTCTCTTTCTCTCTACTCTCGCCGTAGTGTCGTCGCATTCAACCAAGCTGCGCTTTTCGCGTTGTCTTCGACGCAAAAGAGATGAGAGCTTTCTGTCTTTTCTCTCCCCCCCCCCTTTTTTTCCACTTCAATTTCTTGTTTTCTCTTCTTTTTACCACGTTAAGTGGCTGCCTTTTTTCTCGGCGGGGGGACGAATGGAGGATTGGAAATATTTTGTAGCCAGGAAAGAGGAAAGGCTGGATCATGTTTATGGAAAAATTTCCATAAAGTTTTCGAGACGGTTGTATTCAATCAGATTGGTTAACTTAAAGGTGCAATTTGTACATTAATAGATGTGACTAATTTTTCGTTGCGTTGATTACTGAATTAATTTGAAACGTGATTGACCTATAACCTTGAAAGGGGTAGTTTCTTCTTATATAATTTGATTGTATTAAAGAAATAAGTAGTATAGGTATATGATATGACCACACACTATCTACCTATACGTGTATAATTATCTGTAGTAATAATATAATTCTTAAAATTCTACTGAAATGGATTCGTTAATTAATATTTTATATTATACATATAATTATTGATAATATTTAATCATAAGCGATAGCAATCAAATTTAAAATTTGAAGTTGTTGCCGGTCTTCAACTATGTCATCCGAAAGTAGATTGACTTTCATCTCTAATACATACCCTTATACCTTTCAGTTCTAGTAAAAAAGAATGAGGGAACGAAAGTAAAGAGAAAAGAAAACTAGGTAAAGGCCAAAAGTTTTTAGACGAAAGATAAAAGAACAGGCAAAGTAGGTGAAGCTGTTTTCGAAAAGCCCTTGCGCGCGAGAGAATGTCGCTAGAGGTGGGAGAGAACACAGAGAAAGACTTCAACTCGTCGAAAAAAAATAAGAATAAATCGTCGTACATGCGTCATTCGTCTCTCATTCTTTTGTGTCGGCTTTATATAAGACTTTGGAAACTACTCTCCTCGTCTTCAATAGAAATTGCTCGTCTGCATTGCATATATAAGCATGTATATGCAACTGGTCTGAACAAAGGACGTTTCTCTCCTCTTGTTTTTGTACTCTGCACGAACATTAGGCATGCGATTATTTTATGTTTTTTTTTTTTAATGTTAAGTCCGCTTGGCTTTGCGACAGTAGGTTGAACGAATATTTACGATTTTTTTATTTCCACCTTAATCAACAGTATTGGATCGTAACTACTACTAAAGATTCGTCTGTAGGTTACTGTAGAAGTAGTCGTTTCGTTTACGTCGAATTATTTTTTTTTGTCCTGAAAACATTTAAAACTTTAGAAACTAAAGTTACAGAACTAAAATTATAAAATAAATAAATAATGGTAAATTGTAAAAATGTATCGAGTCCAAGTAGGTATAAGCCGCTGCACGTGCACTCAAAAATGAAGTGTTTAGCGCTCGCTTAGGCACAGCTCAACGCACATTATCGCCGCTCCGTCACTAACGCTTTTTCCCATTTCATAAAATTGAAATATGCAGGTGTAACGCTTTTTCATTAAAGCACGACCTCTTCGAAGTTTAAATTAATGCAGCACATAGCCCTCGCACTCTTTCACTCTCTTTCGTCGCGCTCTCTTTCCTCTCTCTCTCATCTGCGTTGAAAGTAGGACTTATTATTCCTTTTCCTCTATCAGTCTCTTCCTTTTCGCAGGAGCATTAATGATTTTTCGACTAGAGGACGTTACCAGCTGAAACAGCTCTTTCTCTCTACCTCCCCCTCTCTCTATCTCTGTTCCTCTCCTTCAAGCGAATGCGCATAGTGGAGAAAAACCAATATACGAGCAGACGCCTCCTATTCCGGCTTTTAATTATTTCGCGATTCCGTTCTTTTCCTACGAGACATCCGCGTGTCACTTCTCTCTCTCTCTCTCTCTCTCTCTCTCTCTCTCTCTCTCTCTCTCTCTCTCTCTCTCTCTCTCTCTCTCTCTCTCTCTCTCTCTCTCTCTCTC
>UELV01081053.1:0-13211 GCA_900490015.1 Megastigmus stigmatizans
CTAGGCTTAAAAAATAAATAAAATAAAAATAGCGCGTCACTTAGGACGTCACAGTATATACCCCCCTTAAACATTTATTCTATTCTGTAGTAATATTATCAATATTTATCCAATATTGAATCAACTTTGGTGTTTCTTTAATATTGCTGTTATTAAACTCAGCACATGATTTTGGAAAAATTTATTAACAATTATAATTATCTTTATATAAGCTAATTTAACGCAAGTTCAATTTCTTTAATAAGTATTTCTTCCACATAAATGATCTAAAACTTTTAAAAGTAAATTATTGTACAAAATCTTTTATTACCGGTTTTTTCCAAACTGCAGTGAAACTAACTTAAAAATTCATTTTTTGCAATTATGAAGATGATCCACCACTCAAATGCTCGTAAAAATCACTAGTAATATCAAAATTAAAGAAAATATAAGTTTTAAAAAAGCCTCGCTGAGAATAGGATTAATAGAGTTGTACAGTTTTCACTGTACACCTAAATTTTTTCAAAACTTTTACGCTCATATGTCTATGATAAAATTAACATTTATAAAAGTGTATTTTAGGCATATAAGGGGGGGGGGGGTGATTATAAGATGTACGCTATTTTTTAGTGCCCAAACAAGTTCCAATAGGTTTTTCTCAAAAATCGAAACAGGGTCTCGTCTCTTATAATGGGAGATACCCTTTGCTCCTTTATCCTAGTAAAAAAAAAACATATGAGACTACACTGTAGCACCTGCTTCTTCGTATAAAATTTGGTCTAAATAATTATTCATATTCGCGTTATTCTTTTAGCATTCAAAGCTCTTGTGAGTTTGCTTGTGTGTGGGCTATATTTATGAATATGCGAAATTGAGTGTTTACTTGTGTATCTTTACTATTGCTCTACCGCATTCAGTATGAAATAGGTATTTATTTACTCTGTTCATTATTTAATCTATCAAGAAAAATAAATTTTCTTATTTTTCAACAAACGAAAAATACTCGAGATTGCAGTGAAATATAGTTTTGAGGGAAAGTTTATGAAATCTATGTTATCATATAAAAAGTGGGCCAATTTAATTTAAAAACAACTTGAGCCATTACTCAAAGGAAAAGTTTTAAAAAAAATTGATTGAAAATTACTATCTCTATATTTTCTTAAGGCCTTTACTACCCTTACGTTACCCTTATTAAATATTTACGTTCAAGAAAGGAGATACGTATCAAAAAGATTTCACTTCAATTGTGTACAAATGGAATTTCGAATGTTTTTTTTATTTCATATCTAGATAGTTCATGTAAAAAAAATAAGTGATATTGTTTCTTTTTTGAAAATAACAATTGAAGATATAGCGGACAGAAATATATGTGATCAAACAGATAAATATTGCACTATTCCTACATCACGTTATTTCTTAATATTGCGCTTACAACAAAAACGGTACATCATCATTACTATTCAGGATGTAAGAATTTCACCGCGCAGGCTATACACTATTTGATCGATCGCGAAATTCTAAGAACCACGTATCTTTCTCATTTTTGAGCCGTTGAGAAGTTTGCGAGTTATGTATTTTTATAACTTTATAAGGTGAGCCAATTAGCGGGTGGTTACAGTGGACGGCAAAACCGGCGACCAAAGGCGGATAGGAGAAGCGCGAAAAGGTGGGGAGAGGTGGCCCCGCTCGGTGTCGTGCGTACGCTTGTACCAAGCGCAGAGGGACAGGGACAAATGAGAAGCTAGTTTACACTGCGATACTCTTATTTTATCAGTTTTTGATAACAAGTTTATTCAATTTTCCAATGAACGATATTAAAGAGCGAAGAAAACCATAAATTTTCATATCTAAATGACAATCATTCTTGAAGTTACTCAGAGAAAAACGTTAAATAAAAATTAATATAACAACGTAATATTTACTGGAAGCATAGAAAAATTTTCTACTGCTTTACAGTACTTTCAGTAAAAATTACATTAACACTGTAATTATTACAAAAAATTTATTTCAGTGCATAAAAAAATCTGAGCTTTACAGTAGACGAGCAGCTAAATTTTGAAATTTAATTGTAGTGAGTTCATTGTTTTCACTTACGATTGGAAATTCGGGTAATGCTTATTGAAAAAATATATTTTCCAAATATTCGGTAAACTGTGAAAATGATCAAAACCAAAGACGAGTCGTAATTAATTGATGTCAGTTACATGTACTTTTTGAAAAACAATATTCTGAAAATCATTGAATAAGTAAAGAAAATTCTTATTGCTGCTTAATAACAATTTATTAACCTTTTTTATACCTATATGATCTTATAAGATCTGCAGTTCGGACAATGCCTTTTCAAAAATAATACTGTATAAAATATTTGGTCAAGTCCGAGATTTCCTCTGGTCGAATAGCAGGTGCATGTAACTTTGCACCCAAAATTTTCATTATTCGTGTTGTAGCATATAATATGACAAATGTTTTAGGTAATTTTGCTTGTCGGATCGAATAACGAGAAAGATACGTGGTTTTTGGAATCTCGCAATCTATCACATGGTACATAGCCTATGCGATGAAATCTTTACACATTGTATAAAACCCACTGCCAATTCATGAGTACTTAGCTTTCTTCAACTTAATTATTTGTTCCAATATTAATAACGTATTTTTAAAACTTACATTTATGAAAATAACCAAAGCGTTTAAATCATATTATTGCACCCGTATATAATATATTTTTTTAATAAGCGGTGTTCATGCGTAATCAAACTTTTTCTGTGTGTTTCTATTTTAAAAGTATACTAAATTCTATTAGTTTGACGAAATAAATGCAAACATCTATTACTTCTACAAAGGAAAAGGGGAACAAAAGTCTAATAGACGGAATGTGTATTAAATATAAAAATATTAAATAAGCCATTAAAATTGTTTTTAACTTTTCTTGATGGATAGATAATACTTCATTATTTTAATTTAGTTATATTTCCAATGTACAACGAAAATTTTTTTTTGTAATTTTGCAATCCTTTATTAATATTCTCAACATTTAAAATAATTTTTATAAAAATTTATAAATAAATTAACCAATAACAATAAAATTAATAATAACTAATTAACCTAACCTACAAAAACATATTTTTAAAAATAACACGAATACAACCCTGGCGGACTTCATCGTAGCATCGGTATAACTCGATACTTCCAAACTACTAAAAACTTGATAGTTCTGTATGCTTGATATAATTTTCGTAACAATTCATGTTACAAAACATTACATAGATAGGCAATTTTAGTTCTAGCTCATCTCGCCGTCCTTCCCTGATTACAGTATATTGCGTAAAGACAGATCTATGTATAGTTCTATACGAAATGTCGTAATATTTAGCATCAGAACTGTCTGGTTTGCTGTACAACGTGGCATTATACTAGAAAGATTTTTATAGCCGGCGAGATAAATCAGTACCAGGGTACTAAATAAATTTTAAAGAAAACTATTACAAATAATAAGTAATTAAAAACTCTATAATCGATATTTAAAATGATTGTAAGCCTCATTTATAAAAAAATAAGTATACAATTTTAAAATATTATAAAAAAGGTATTTTTAAACATTGAAGAAATAAGACAGCTCCACAAATAAAATGAAAAAAATTGACCCCTGACATACCTCACTATATGTAAACGATCGCGCTGAAACCGAATCCGAGGTCGAAACTACTCAATCAGGTTTTTTTCCTAACTTCAAAAAATTGGTGAAAAATGGTATAACTAAGTAACATAAGCCCATCAACCCAATCAGACCCAAAGAAACCCCTTAATTCAATAACTCCATAACCTCATATTCCATGTTCACAATAATCCCATCAACCCATAACCTGTAACCCCATCAGCTCAATAGTCATAATGACATAACCCCGGTAACCCCATAGCCCCAATCCCAACAACTCTATAACCTCATAACCCATGTACCTAATAATTCTATAATTCCAAGACCCCCCATAGCTAATAATCCTATAACCCAATAGCACGAAAAACCATAACCCTATAATTTATAAACCATAACAAACCCCAAATAAGTAAATAAACTATTAAAACTATATCGTATCATCTCGCTCGGGGTTACATGAATTGGGTTCATATTTTATCCGAGTTTGGAATTATAGGGTTACTGAGATTATGGGTTCTAATGCACGTGGATTGACTTTTAGCTTATGGGGTTACAAGTTATCAGTTTATAGGATTATGGGGTTATGGGGTTATTAGATACATGGGGTATTGGGTACATGGATTATAGGTATATGGGGTTGTGGGATTTAACTGTTTTTTTTGGCTTATGTTGTTTAGTTATACCATTTTTCATCAATTTTTTGAGGGTAGAAAAAAAATCTGACGTGTCAGAGCAATTTGGACCTCGGATTCGGTTTCAATGTGATCGTTCACGTACAATGAGGTTATGTCAGGATCACGGGGTAATTTTATAATATTTTTTGGAGCTGCGTAATGTAAAATCAATTATACCTAATTAAATAACTTTTGTTTTAAAACAAAAGGAGCATACTTTTGGCGTCGGGCATTCGATTCTAAGCACCGCTAATTCCAAATGTTATCCCGTAAAAAATTATATATAAATTTTCATGAAGATCAATTCATTTTATAATCACTACTAAAAATATATGTTTTTCTACTACAATAATCATATTAATAAATTGAAAATTCATTTAGTTAATGTCTGTATCAACTCCTATTATGAAAAAATAATTTCATTAAATTTCAATCGTTATTTTTGAAGGAATAGGATATATCTCATAACACGACATTTTCGCCAATAACAAAAGAACGTTGAAAAGTATCTTTATGTATAACACCTTGTGAGAGAGTGCTCTGCGCTGAAAGAACACAACCCCTTCCCAGGATTTTGCGAGCCTAGGATGCAAGTAGACTGTCGCTCTCCCAATACTGGCTTTATGTCAGATGTGATGATACAGGAGAATACATCTTAAGGTGTTAACTTTTCTTATTACGACGAGAAAGGAATCGTTCGAATATGTAAATGAAAATAAGGAACACCAATCTGAAAATATCTGAAAAAATTTTTGTATAAATTTAAAAAAAGTAAAGTGTCTTCTATTCTAGTAAGGGTATTATTATGGGAAATTTTTTTTAATGTTTTAGAGAACATTCTTTTAAACTTTCCATTCTCCATATCCTCAATTCTGATGTTATCTTTCGAAAACATTTTTTATTAGTGTTCTAATTGGAATTAATTTTAACTTATATTGTTATGCAATAGCTGCATTCAAAACTCAATTTCAAGTGTGATTGTATTTAAAACAAGTTTTATTTATAAAATATGTTTCTGTATTAGTTTGTCATTAAAGTATTGCTTTTATAGCCAGAAGACAAGAGTACTTAAACTCTTGAAACGTCGCAAAATAAGTTTAGTAAACAACAATTTAGTTCGTCGCGATCAATAACTTCTCCCACCTACCTTATTGTTTATTTTTATATAGAAATCCTTAAAAAATGTTTCTCTTTGGTTTTTTGAAAAAAAAATTTTCTTGATTAGGAATTCAATGTCTATCAAAGCCATTACAAATTAATTTTCTTTTTTATGCAAATTTCTAATGGTGGAATATTGTATTTAATTTTTATCCTTATAAATTCTGCATTAAGATAAGTTTGCATTAGATAGAAGCATGGTATTTTTAAAAGGAGGTTCATAAGTGTTATGCGGGAAGAATAAAAAGCCTCCTATCCAGCGCGTAAAGTGTCGCACACTGCTGCCCCTTCAGCAGCGTGCAACGCTTTATTCGCGCGGCCTTCAGACTCAAAGTTTGGTTTACGTTTCAACTACTTATTTGTCTCTGAAATGGTCTGTAACAAATTTCGACAAAGAACAAAAAGTATACTTTATTTGTCTCTCTATTAAACCCTAAGTTTTTTCTCATATCTCTACTTTTTTGCATTATTTGAAGCAAAATATAGCCCAAAAACACTACTTTCTATAAGAGCTGTAACATAAAACAATGCGAAACTAAATTTTTGGAATTTTTATTCAATAAATATGTTACGGTTTCCCAAATGTGCTCTCATACTGGTTCGTAAGTGTCTAATATTTCAATTTTCTTCCAAATGGGCGATGAGTTTAGATATGCTTTTATTCCATGTACTTCGGAAGTTATCTTTCGAAATCACAATTAATGTCTGTCGAAAATCACCTGCGAAAACGTACATTAGGTAGTCCTCCATTAGTTTCATAGTGAATTCATCCTACTCCAAAAAAATTCGTGAATATGTGAAAATTGTCAAAAAATGGAAATTTTTCAATTATTCAAGGCGGTATCACTTCTGTCCCCATTAATACCTGATTATAAAAATATTTAAAAAACCATGGTTACCATTTACAAATATTTTCCAGAGTTCAGTGATTTTAAAATTTTCGATTCTTCCGTTGTTGTGGAATGGGACATGCATTATATATGCATCTTCCTAAATTATAATATAATTGTAAGAGACCATTAAATGATTGAAATGATTGACAACATCGACAAACTTGAATATTCACAACATTGTTAATTGTTTTGCTAAATTAGAAGGAGATAATTAATAGAAAAAGTGGTGATAATAAGGCTTTTTGTAAAGTAGTAAAAATTAGTAGTGACGATGAATAAAATTCAGAAATTTATGTCGCTGTGCTTGGGCGCTAATACATGCCGTGCCATAAAGTGCCACTTACCGCACTTGTATCGTAATGTACTATTTTGAAGAAAATAAAGAAGTGCAAGCTTTAAAACATTGGAAAACAACTTTAACAGCGAAGGTTTGTATTGAATCAAAAAGATGAATTTGCTAAAAATATTAAATACGTAAATATACCAAAATATTATATATGTGATAAAAAAAATAAAACTTAGGCTAATCGAGTATGTTTAAAAAAAGTATGCTATCGGTCGGTTAAATATATTGAATCTAAAACTAATATTAAATCGAGTAACAAGAGCAAAATATTTTACTGAATTAAGAACAAATAATATACCGTAAAAACTTATACAGAAACAGCGATAGCTATATAGGTTTAGTAGAAAAAGATACAAAGATTTATGAAATATTTGAAGAAGCTTGTTTTATAATGTTACCTTTTCAATTATGAATATTTTTTGCATAGTTTCTTTTATCTGATCATGTTCAAGGAAATATAATTTAGCAAAAATTTAGAATATTTTTTATTGAAGATTTTACTGAAGTTGAAAATAAAGAAAATTTTTCATTAAGTCATGTCAATAGTGTAGTAGAAATACAAGAACTGACTTGTGAAGATTTTGGTTTATCTAAACCTAATAAACTTATGAAAAATAAAAATTATGCAGAGGAAAAATTAATATTATTCTATCATAGCTTTGAAACTTTTAAAAATATGTACAACCAATTATATTTAGATCAGAAAAATATTTTTGAAAAATTAGTTAACCGAACAGATAATCTACACTGTATAGGTGGACCAAGTGGAACAGGAAAAATATTTCTTTATAAAACTTTAATTTATTATTTTTAATTCAAAAAAAAAATTATCTATGGCTTGAACGGATATAGCTTCTATCTTATTACCTAAAGGTAAAACCAACCACAGAACTTTCAGATTATCATTAGACTTAAATAATATAGAAAGTGCATTTTTAAAATTAGAATCAAATAAGAAACAATTAAGAGCAGCTGATTCCAAAAAAAGCTTTAGAAGTTGTAGATAGAACTTTAAAAAATGTATGCTTAAATGACTTTTTGGAAAAAAATTAATAATTTTGGTTAGTGATTTTCGTTAAATTTTACCAGTTATGAAATATGGTTATAGAACTTCAATAATACAAGATACAATCAAATACATAAAAGTATGCGATCTCAAAATTTAAAATTTTCTTTATTTTTATTAAATATTGGAGACAGAGAATAAAATGTTCATTATACCTGACAATTGCAAAACTAATAACATTTGGCAAAAAATTTATGGAAATGATGATCATAATTAATTTCTTGATAGAGTAATATTAGCACCTCATAATGAGGATATAAAAATACGAAGCGAAAAAGTTTTAAAATTATTAAAAATAGATTCAGTAACATATTACAGTATAGATTATGCAACCCGTAAAGGAGCTGATTAGTCAGATGATAATTTTCATTTAAATTATCCTTTTGAAATTTCAAACGACATTTAAGAAGGTGTTGCACCAAATAAATTAGAATTAAAAATTAAAGCTATTGTCATCTTAACTAGAAATTCAAGTATAATTGATGGATTTTGTAATGGAACTCGATTCAAAATAAGAAAGTTTTTTAAATATAACATTGGATCTGAAATAATTAAGGGTGACAAAATTGGTAATATTGTTATTATACCAAGATTTACACTTAATACTTCTGATTCTTTAAATGTACCTTTTAATCTTCATAGAAAACAATTTCCAATAGAATTAAATTTCACGATAACAATAATAAATCTCAAGGGCAAAGTTTCGATACAATACGAATATATAAAAAGACCTTTATTTTCACATGGACAGCTATATGTAGCATTATCACGTGGTAAACATTTTAATAATATTTACATTCAAAACATTCATCTTAAAAAATATCATAAATGTTGCCCAAAAAGGTGTCAACGATAGTAATTTGTATAATTTGTGATAACGTTTATCATCAAAATCATTTTGAAAAGTTAGAAAATACAAAGTACATTGGTGAAAACATAGTGATCTGTCCGGAGCACGTGCTTAACCTATTTTTTCCTAAGCGGCCATTTTATAGTTGATTGGTTTTTTGCTAAAAAAAATTATTTATTTATTTATTTATTTATTTATTTATTTATTAACCAGAGTAAAGATATACAAATTTGAAAATACAATTGCATATACATAATACGTTACAAATAAGTAACCCAGCAGAGGAAAAACTTCCTGTTCGCTAGTCTGGCTCGATATAAACTAAAATACTTAAAATATAATTAAAATTTAATTGTCGAAAAAAAAAAATTATAACCAATATCACTTTTCCGAAGTAAAATTGTCCGCTCTTTACGATTCTGAAGTCAGAATTTTGAAAATTCCATTGGAAAATTTCAAAATGGCGGTTTGATTGTGATGAAAAATCAAAAATACATTATAATAATCGATTATAAAATGGCCGCTTAGGAAGAAATGGGTTAAACACATAACCTCTCAACATGAAGAGGAAATTCTAAGTAAGACAGCGGTAAACCTGATCGCGACGATAAAACTGAAACAGTCAGAAGAGATACGAAAGGAGATCCTAGAAGAATTAGCTGGCAAAACATAACAACTACATAATATAAAAGTATCTCGCGAGGAAGCTGAATAGGAATTTATAAAATCTGATCGTTAAGACTGAACGACTGAATAAACCAAAAATTAAAATTGTCGGAATAAATAATATTTTCTTAAAAATTGATAAAAAATATATTGAATATGATATAAATACCAGAAATTTTAAAGATTTTGATAGTAAAGTTAATGTATTGCACACATATAATAATCAGAGAAATAATCTTAACACTATTATAATGGAAGTCCCCACTAATATATATAAATATATCAGAGAAAATAGCAAGATAGTTTTCATAAGCTATCAAAGTATTAAGATCTACGATTTAATAAATACTGTACTATACTACAACTATGGTAGACTTGGTCACAGTACAGTGAAATGTAGAAATACTACCACAGGTCAGAAATGTGCAGAAAAACACAAAATAGATGTATGCAAAATTATATATTTTTAATGACAAAACATTGCAAGCAATTTATTATGTACTTAATAAAACAATTTTTTTTTTTGGATGGGTGTATGAGCAGCACGCTAACCCATATTGACCCTACGAAACCTGGAGCAGCAGCACGGCACCGCTTTTCGCTTTCCTTCGGGCTGGGTCCTGTAGTCAGCCGCGTCGACTCGTCCTTCTTTTTCGCTGTTTCTCTACATTCCCCGTCTGCTGCTCAAGTAGAAGCAGTGACTAGAGGTTTAGGAGCGTACGATCTTTTTCTTTTCGCTGTAACGGGCCGGAAAGGGCAAATCCGGGACTCTAACTCCTCTCTCTGAACCCTCCACCTTTCGCATACAAAGAAAGTGACACAGCCTGCATCCGGCGTTTTCCAAATTTTGTGGAGGTACGCACAGAAAAGGCCATACCTAATCAAAAACTGGTTTAGGTAATAATTTTCTTTTCCGTGGCGGCGGTTGAGCCATGCCTTGAGCTGAGGAATCAGCCGAGCGGTCCAACGCCCGTACGGATCCAGTCTCCAACGCTATTGCCAGGCTTGTAGTGTCCCGGCTCGTGCTCTCTCCGCTGCGGACACACCGCGGAGCTCCGATCTAGTCTGGTGGACCAGCTTCTTCCTCCACTGTGGTTCGGAAGAGCAATCCTCACGGCCTTCAGGACCTTAGTTTGGGTGGAACAGCAGTCACGGTCCAGGGTCTCCAGGGTAGTCTTGGAAACCAGTTCCCTCACACTGCCTCTCTCCCCGACCGCCCTTTTTAGACCTGTTCTCGGCGGTAGTGTTCCTCAGCTTGAGAAGAACCTCCCTGGACCTGGTGCGCCGAATGTTTTTTATTTCGGCGCCACAATCCTCGGGCTTAACACTCTGACGGACAATACATAGCAAGCCGGCATAGGTCTTGAGAGCTATAACCTCGGACATGATTTTCATACGACGCGATCCGCTGTTCAATGATTGTCCAGTGGGTTTGCCCGCAGATTCCTTCTTCGCTTTATTCTTCTTCTTTTTCTTTTTGGCAACCGTGGTCCAGACCTCTTGGTCTGCGGGTGCTGCCTGTGCCTCAGTCCCTTTTGGCTCGGATGTCTCCATCCTCCTTTTCCTATTTCGGCCCCCCTCAGTCATCTCTGTAAGAGAGACTGAATTGTGCCTCTTTATTTCAGGCGTAGCGTTGGGGAGCTATGGGCGGTCGGATTTGACTCGGATCCTAACCTCTTTCTGGCAGCAAAGATAGTCCTTCTATCTTCCTCCAACGCCTCTATCTTCTCCTGAAGTATTGGAAGTCCCTCTTTAATGGTTCTTTTGAGGTTGGTCTGCTTCTTTGTGTATTATTTTCTTTAAGTTGGCAAGGACATCTTCGTACCTAGGTCCGACTGCCATAAGGTCTCGTCGTAGAGTCGTTTTTTCCTCATCGACACTCTCTATGGACAAACCATACTTACTCCTACCGGTCTCGTTTCCTTCTTGCTCCTGTTCGTTGCTCATTTCCATGATGCTGGGAAAAGAATTCATCACAACATGTGTCCAACCCCCTAGGTCCCCCGCCTATGGGGACAGCTGACATGGTCGAAGAACGAAACTGCAAGAGGTGCCAGATTGGGTACGTCATCCCATGACGTAGCACGCTCCGCGTCTGACCCGCTAGCTCACCTCTGCTCTCTCGAGCCTCCCACCCCGAACAAGCTGTTCAGTTCTCTGGAGAGTTTGCGGCAAGCGTCACAAGACGAAACGCACTCGCCGATGCCGGCCAGGCACCGGTATCCCGACTTGCCGTCAGCAGAAGCCAAAGGTGGTTCAGTCCTCTTCGGCATTACCTCAGATCGCTTCCCCACTCAGGATCTCCTATTGGCAGGTCACGAACCGCACCACACGGCACACGCGGTGGTACGCCATTAGTTGACATTTTATTTCCCTCTTTTATACCTGTCAGACTCATATCCTCATGCGTTCAGGAGTAGCCCGTCTGCAGGGCCCCCTCACTCATCCGTCATTATGTTCTCCGTCCATGCAATACCCTTTTTATGGGGCCCCTGCGGCTTGTGCTCCACGTGTGATCTCGCTCCTGGAGGGGGCCCATTTACAGAGGTCTCCGTGTCAAGATCTATTTATAGAACCCACGGCTTCGACTACGGTTGGCATGTAGCCTACACACTCGATTGCCCTTTCTGCGTCTGCAGCTCAACTCCGCTCCGAGCGCAGACTCACCGGGATCTTCTTGTTATGAAGAGGATCCCGTTCTAAAGCTATGTATCAATGAATTGGCAGCGGTTTTTTTTTCCAATCGTATTAACATTGTTACGGCCGAGCTGGATGTGATGTGCGATTTTATAATAAAAAAAGCGGACGAAAGCGATTCGAACCCGAAATGTCTTACGCCGAAGTTCAGTGCTCAGACCACTAAATTAACATCCCCGTTCTATGCTTTCCAAACTGTCTGCATGTCTAATATATATTTCAATATTTAAAAAAATTTTATTCAAAAAATTTTAACATTCATTGGTAGAGTAGAGAACTGCGAGGGAAGTTGGTGCACCTAATGAAAATTCAATTATTTGCATTGTAAACCTTCATAAATATAGTTCAAAAATGTACTCTGTAAAAATTAAGTGCTTTATAAACTATAAATTCATCAGCAATTTGTTTACGTCTTAATTAAGTAAAAAATTAAGTAATAGTAATTACCAAAAAGTTTGCTTGCGCCAAATGACCCGTCCAGTCGACCAAAATGGTGCACTGATTATTTGCAATTCAAAAACGTTTTTTGTATGTTTTATAAAAATATTTCCGGAATAAGTAACGGAATAATATTTTTGAATAAAAGTTGCAGGTTAAGTACGTGAAACACACTTATGTTAAGGGGAAGCCGGAGAAGCATAGTTGCGACGTTCACGGTTTCATACTTTTTTCGCTCAATTTTCAATATTTTACCATTTTGCAAGTTAAGTCCAATTCTATGAACTTCAAAGAATTGGGCTGAATTCGAAAAATACTAAAATATTAAAAATTGAACGAGAAAAATATGAAACTGTAATCGGTAACTATTCTCCTCCAGCTTCCCGTTAAGGACGATCACCAGCCAAAAATAGGGCTTTTCAAAATAAATTTTTATGCTTTGTTTTTTTTATATTTGATACAACCAGATGAAGTTTATTCGAATGAGGGGTGTCTTAAGAAGTAAGGAACATTTTTTATTGCAAAATGACGCAGTATTGGTACTGATATCAACAATAAAATTTCACTAACATATCGGGTCTATGGAAACTTTTATTTTTAGTCCAATTGCAACGCACTAAGTCTCATTTTGTTCCTTTTTGAAATTTGAGGGTAGGGTCACATAATGATATTGTTGCATAACTTATTAGAGCCTCGCCAGACGTAATTATTTATCAAAATTCTCGTGAAATCTCGTGAACTCGTGTAAATTTTAATAAACAATGAGATATCCCGGATAAAACTGATATATAT